>VDFB02274461.1:0-104340 GCA_007258455.2 Sequoia sempervirens | reverse complement strand
AACAAAACGCTGAGCCTAAGTGCCTTCTATTTGTTATTCAGTGTTGTTCAATTGTTTTTTGATAGCGAATTGTTGAGTCTCTTTTAGCCAACAAGTAGTTATTGTAATTGCTGTTCCTATTGTGTAAGAACAAGTTTTGCAAGCCTCTTTAGTTGCAAGCTCTTGTTCCAGGCATGTGTTTAGTAGGTTTTGTTCTAGAGTTTTGAGAAATAAAATCATGAGCCTCCTTTGCCTTGGTATAACGTCTCAGATTTCTGTTATATGTGTTATGCTTTTGTGATCTTAATTTCAGCTTGAATTGAAGTGTGTAGATGTATGTTGAGAAAGAGTTCTCTTAAGCCTTTGTCAGAGAAATCAACCTTGTTCATTTCTAATTCTCTTGCTCTACGTGTTACTTGAGATATTAGAAATGTCTTTAGCCTAATTTAGTCGTAGTTGAAATTCTTAATCAGAAAATCTTAGTTGCGGCGTTTGTGTTTTATAAACCTTGTGCTCTAGTTGAAACAAAAAGATAGGCGAATTAGTTTTAATTTACTTTCTTTCATATCATCAACAAGAGGGAGCTTCCCCTCCTAATTTGAAGAGCAACTTATCTGTGCATAGCTGTTCGTTTCAAATTCGCATTCCAGAGGTGCAAATTTAAACGCCAACATGTAGCTTCATTCTTGTAAATTAATTTTTGTTTTATTCAATATAAAAACAATATAATAATAAAAACTAATAAGAAATGACACAAATATTCTAATTTCACCATTATAACCATATATATTGTCATGTTATATGAGCCCTTCACAATTTGAACAATAATTAGACTAATAAACACAAATCAAATAATTGAAAAACCCTGAAAAACTAAATCATTTGGTGATTTGAAACTCAATAACGAACCTTGTCCATAGAAACGAAGTGCTTCCAAACAAAAAAGCAGCCCATTAGCCGCCATTTATCCGTTTACATCTTACAATCTTGCGCATTGATATAGACTCATTTTCAATTTCTTGATTCGCATTGTTGGTTATTTCTTTCTCCGCAGATGGCCTGCCTCGCCATTCCCACCCTCGTATGTATATGTCTTCTGTAATTCTTAATGTGATTTCATTTTTTCGTAAGCATTTTTGATTATGCTGCAGTTTTTAGTCCCAGGGAACTCAAATCACGGATTCACGGGATTGTACTCCAATTGCCTGAAACTTGAAGTTAAATGGGTCACAATTTTTTTTGAAAGTTTAAATAGGCCACAACTGTTCTTACAATGTATAAATGGATCGCAATTGTTTATAGAAAGTTGAAATGCGTCACAATTGTTATTACAAAATTAGGTGAGGTTATAGGCGACCTGTAACATGGGGTGGAGTGAGCTTGGATTACATTCTTGAGATTTGTAAATATGAGTCAGATATTAATCTAACGAATATTTGTAAACACGCGTTCAAATCTGAGTCCACTGGAGTTCCAGGCTTCCTGATTTTAGAGGGCGAATTTGAACCCACATTATACTCTTATACCAAAGTTCCTCACTGCCATTACATCACAGGGATGCCAGAGCTAAAATAAAATAATCAACTGAACATCTTAATAACCAAGCATATACCAACTACTACTTAAAAGTTTAAAACTATGAATTCCTATAGCCATTGCTTAGTACTCTACAAACGAGCCAGAGATTTTTGCAGGGTTAGGCTTTCCCTGACTGTGAATTTAACTTGCACATATGTTTACTCACAGAAAAGTTGAAACGGAATGGAAACTGACAAATTAGATTACATTGATGCTTTGGTTGAATTGTGTACAATGCGCAGCAGATCAAATCCGAGAAATGACATTACATTGATATAAATTGTCAGATACTATCAGTTGAGACTATTTTGCTTCACTGTTTGCAAAACTCGGTGACTCCTCCTGTAATTAGGTGTAATCCCCGGTTTATCCGAATTATCTTTGCTTGTTGACCAGTGTGCAATTCCTGCTGGAGAACGCCTTTGTCACTGAGTTTTAAACTTGGATGTCCAAACAAGCTTGGTTTTAGCATTTAAAACCTAAGCCTTAGCAGCTAAAATAAATAAATAAAACAATTGCACAAAATGGTCAATCTAACTTTATTTGTGTTTGCTTATCATTATTAGATTAGAAAAAACAAAACAAGAAGATGGTAGCTTTATGGTTGTTCAAATTATAAGAAGCTCTCAAGGTGGAGGTGGGAGTAATATTAATTTCTCGCAAAAATACAGTCTCTAGGTGAAAAAAAGCAAAAAGTTCATTAGCGGGTTATCTTTGTCTTCCAATATCTGCATGCAAATTTTTAGTTCTTTGGGCTCTTTTCAATAAAAATGCTTTCATTGCCAAGGCCGTAAACAAACTCTTGCTCTATTTTCAAAGGATAATTCAAATTTTACCGGTTGCTCTGTCTCTTTAGGGTGTTTGTTAACTGGATTCCAGAAGACATTGGATGGATAACACTCTTAAATGGCCAGAACTCAGATATGTTATAATATGGAAGCAAATACTGAAACAAGAATTTAGAAATAGAAATAACATGAAGAAATAAACAAAGGTCTGATATAGAATTCTAACAGAAATTATATTAATTCTGAACATGAACATGGTATTCTGGTATGTACATGAATGATTGTTTATCTTCCTCTATTTGTCTGTCTCTTCTATCTTATCTGTCTTTGAACCATATATCCAGATGTGTATCCAATGCTTTTATTCTGCTGCAGAAGTGAAATAGCCATTATGAATGATGAAACAATTGCTCATGAGTGAGTGAATGAAATGCCTTTCATTGGTTATGGTTCAGATGCAAAAAAATGTAATGGCTAAAGCTGGACCTTGAGTCATAGGAGTTGCTCTGCCTCATTAAGGATGGGAACAAAGACATTCTGGGTACTCATGATATCCTATACTGAGAGTTAAGTGTAACTGTTTGGACTTTTTCTAGCTGAGACCATGGTAGATCCTCTGATGTAGACTGCATGACTTGTAGTTTGCTCTTGAGGCAGCTCAATGTAATCATGCTTCCAGATTGCACTGAGCCACTGGAATGTTGAGCATGGATGAACCGTGAATTAATGGAAGTAGTTTTACATTTCCATATGCTATAAAAGACAGTATGGGTATAATGTCACAACAATTTGTGATTGATGGTAGTGTTGATGGTGTATTTGGGGCTACCATTTGGATCAGTTTACTTGTAATATCTTCAATTTCTCTAGCTTCTAATCTAGAAAAGCATCAGAGCTTACAAGCCACATTACATAAAGCACTGCTAATATAGAATGGGACACAAATTAACAGAAGACATGAGTAGCATAGAATAGCATGGAATGATATCATTAATTTTAAAGATAATTTCATAATAAAAATTTCATAGGTACATAAGTATCATTAATAGATTCTTACAAAATTTCAAAACTGATGCATAAAGATGTTTATAAGCAGCCATAACTTTAAAGAATCATTGACCTTGGATTTTAGGAGAGGCATTGGAAGGAGTACCCTCCTTATTCCTATGATTGTTTAATCAAGTCCATTCTTTGGAGGTTATCGTCAGACAATTCAATGGCTGTTTTCTGGTGATCAGCATGTATGGGGGTGTGTTACACAAAATTTCTTTCCAATTGTTTACAACATGAAACGTAGTTTGGATACCATTAAATTTGCAGATGAAATCATGGAAGGAAACATTTTGCTCTTCTATAGACTCAAGGATGAAAGTGGTTATTGTTGTGTGCTTTGTAGCTGTTTACCTTCTTGAAGTTCTCTGATTTGGCAGAGGGATCAGGCCACCTGTCAGGTTTTTAAGCATTGCATCAACCTTGGCTAGGGAATTCTCTTAAATTGCCTCAAGGTCTTTTATGACTTTCTTGTAATGACAAAGCTGGCATGGCATATGATCACCAAAAAAACAATAAAGTGCTAAACCCTGGAGGCTTCCTCTCCAAAACCAACCTCCTACTCCCATGTTTTTGTCAAACGTGGGAAAACTGATTCTGTATGCAAGCTGTCCCTTTATTGAAGTGCAGGGAATTTTCTTCTCATGAAAAATTGGTAGCGGTTCCTTCTCACAAGTTGATCTTACCTCAACTTCACCCTCATTCCATGGTTGAATGATATTTTCCTCATGGGGAGCCATCTCTTTCCTCTTCACTTTATAAGGTCCATATTTCCCCATAGTATGTTCAATGTACATTGAAGTTCATGAACTATTAAACATATTTTATTTCCATTCCATCGTATATATTTTCTCTACATCTGTATACGGTTAGAGTCATAACTATAAAAGTCACTCCATTCAATTCTTTTATTCTTTATTAAAAGCATTTAGAATTGTAAGTGAGAGATATGGATCCACATTGAGAATTTAGATTTGAAAAGTAATGGATTGTAGGTTGTAGCTTGTCCTGCAACTGCCATTCCAACTGAGACACATCACACTTTTGTCCCTTTTAGGAAAGAAAACTTATTTTCTTTGATGGTCATTTGCCAATTAGAAAAGTTCAATGCAAACTTTTACTTCCCTTGTGATAGCATCTTAAAATATAATTATATAAGCATTAGAAGTTTCTTTAATTGACCCAAATGCCACACTCCTTGAATTATATTGATGTTATCTAAGGTTTTCTAGCCTTCTAGAAATACAATTTTTTGTTATTATAGGTTGAATTTATTAAAATATTATTATATACTAGACCTTTTGTGTTGCAATCATTCTGTTCTTGGTGTATCTTTGAGTTTGTATTATGACATTCTTTCAAGGAATATCCTGCTTTATTGTAAGTATTGCGTTTAACACAACTTGAGCCCTAAGAGGGTTGCTTTTTGCTCTTTATATTGCGATTGTTTTGGTAAGCTCTTGCTATGTTTATCTATTCTTGTGTGGTTTCATTTCTAATAAAAAATGGTGAATCCATTTTGCAGGCAGAGTTACATTTTTCTAGGGGCAGGTGGCTTTCAACAACACGAATTTCAGAACAAAATAGCTTGGGGAGCCACATATGTTTGTGTAAAAATAAATTACATAGTTATGTATGGATTGGAGAAAACTATCGTGGTTTTGCACTTCAAGCTATAAAGAAAGTGAAGGTAATGAAAATATCTTGTGCCAATGAATACATGCTTCTGCATAATATTTGATAATTTATTAATTTTTTATGAGATATGATATTTTCCATAGTCCATGTAAATTATTTAGTATGCTTTTGATAATAATTGTGTCAATATTTTTGCATAGGATCACACTCCATGATCAATCACCAAGATGAGGAAAACATATATGTTGAATTGTAGACAAAGCTCTCTAAACTAGTTGTTAAGGTCAGGAGGAAGCATGGAGAGCACAGGAAATGAGAAAACAAGGGTAGGTAAAGAAGAATTCAAGAAAAATGGTAATCGTGACTCATAATATTAACAAGGTTACCCCAAGTTTCCGGGACGGGGACGGCAGGGGACGGCGGGACGAGTCCCCAAGTTTCCGATTTTTGAGGCCAAAATTAGGGACGGCAGGGGACGGCTATATAAAAATATAGGGAAAATTTAAAAAATATAGGGAAATTTTAAATATGTAATAGATAACATGAATAAGGCATACATGATACACATTATAGAACATTAACATATAACATTTGTGTTCAACATTATGCCAATACTCAAAGTCAATAGTCAATACGCATTCAAAATTAACATACAGTTACACAAATCATAAAACAACCTCCAAGTTATAATTTATAAACTTATATCAAAATGCCCAAAGGCTACATTGCTGCCATATAGTTTTAAAGTTTGTTATGAAAATCAAAATACAATATCGTATGTCTAATGTATGGAACAAGATAATCCTTGATTATGGCTTTGACTGCAAAAGATGCAAAGATTTGCAACAGGGGATATGTATTTTGTAGGTTTAATGATCATGATTCATCATTGGCCTATAACATGCTTAGACCTATAGTTTTAATAAGGTTTTGGGGGAAACACCCCAACAGGATCGAGGGGTAGTGCCCCTCACGGGGGTCTGGGGGCAGCGCCCCTCGTGGGGGTCTAGGGGCAACGCCCCTTGTGGGGGTCAAGGGGCAGCGCCCCCAGCGGGGTCTGGGGGCAGCACCCCCAGCGGGGTCGAGGGGCAGCGCCCCTCGCGGGGTCCCGGGGCAGCGCCCTGGGCGCGCTCCCTGTCGCGATACAGGGCGGGGTCGAGGGGCGGAGCCCCCGCCACCAAGCCCAAATGAAGACCTTCGAAACCACACAAACCTTCATGGCGCACACCATTTAATTAAAAAATTTGTAAATTAAAGATTGCAATTTTTTTTTAAAAATTTAATTAAAATGGCCGAGTCTGAGGCACAAAACTCGGCGAGTCTGCCGAGTCTCGGTGAGTACTTGGTAGCCAAGTCTCTGGGACTCGTTCAGGGTCACTCGCCTCGGGACTCGCAAGTACTCGCCAAGTTTGGGCGAGTCTTGTAACTATAAAACACTTCGCTCCACACATGCCACGTAGGCAGGGCCGACCTTTTTAAATTTCATGTTTTAAAATTTATGTTTTTGGCTTTCAAAACGTAGGGGACGGCTGGCCGTCCCCGAGACGGTTGAGGGACGGCTCAGCCGTCCCCCTTCCGTCCCCGGGACTGGTCAGCCGTCCCTATTTGGTCAACGCCGTCCCCCCGTCCCCGGGACGTTTCCTGAGTTTTTTCAAAAAAGGGGGACGGTCCCCTGCCGTCCCCTAGCCGTCCCCCAGTACCCGGGACGTCCTCGGAACCGGGACGGGGGATTTTGGAGGGGGGACGCGTCCCCGGGTAACCCTGAATATTAATAATACCACCAATAATAATAAAAGTAGTACTAGTGTTAAAGATGTTAACAATATAATATTATCTCAAAAGATCATTATTAGAAAATTATTATGATAATATCATTATTATATCATTAAATTTTTTTATAAAATGATATAACAATAGTGATAATATTATCATTATATTTTTCTTTGCTAATTAAATTGAGGAAGTTTGGTCACTCACCCATGTATATTAACCATTCAAAATTAAGATTACATTTCAAGAATGAAGTCACCATCTAATGATGACAAAAAAGATAACCATCCTAAACATCTAAACATTGACAATGCTGCTTAACAACCAGGAAAAATGTCATACTTGAACAAAATTTTAACCATCCCCTTGTCTAGCTTCAAATCCTTGACCTATAGGGGAAACCTATCTTTTGCTCTTAGTGGATCTAAGAGTCATCAGTAGTGGAGTTTTTCTTGTTCTTGGGATCCCTCTTCTGATTTTCACATTGATCTAATCATTATTAGAAGATTTTGCCAATCACAATTCTATATCAAGATCTCACTTTTTAGGAGTCTCTACACTTGCGCTCTACCTCTAGAGTTGGAGAGATAGGAACCTTCACAATTTTGTTTTCCATGGAAGATTCTTGCTTTTTAGGGTTGAGTGTTGGATGTGTGATCTATTCTAGGCCCTTCATATCTTTCATAAGAGTAGGAGCCAAAACCACAACTGAAGCTTCAGAATAAGCTTCAGTTGAGCAACTGGGGAGGGTGATCCCTCTTGGAGAGCCTTGTGAGAATCATCTTTAATCAATTCAATTGAAACAATCAAATGGTGACAAGGTTTAGCACCAATCCACCTAGTGCCTTTCAAAGGTATGACCAAACTTTGCCCACCCTACTAAGATTTCAGCCTCCTTTAATTTATTTTTTTGGAATTGGGAGGCATGATGCTCATTGGAAAAACATCTTCTCCACTTGAAGGTGATTTTCATAATCAAGTGTTTGCTTCCACCTTTTATCCTCAACCTTGAAAAAAATTTCAGTAGGCAACCCCTTGGTGATATTCATCTCCACACATATTTGGGTAAAGGTAGTGTAGGTTTTTGTTTGCTGTTGCATTTGAGATACTATAAAACTTTCCAAGCTAATTTCCAATTGCCTCAAGACCATTGGTATCCCAATATTGTAAAGATAAGTAAGGCAATCTTACCCAAATATAGGCAGATGTGATGGAGTCTGTTTGGGGATCAAAGGTTGGTGACCAAGGTTTGATGTAGAGAAAATTATCCTTTAAATCCCATGGTCCAAATTTTAAAGCAATCTCCTTATCACTAACTGTTTTGAACTCAAGAATAAAAAACTCCCAGATGCAAGGGTAAATGTAAATTTCATCCTCTAGGTATCGTTTCTATTGCTCTATAATCCACTCATGTAACCTCAATAATTTGGGCCATAAAAACTATCAATTGACAAATGATGGTATGCTCCATTAGATACTCTTCATGCTCAATCACCTCAGCATCCATGCTATTTTCTGGGATTAAATTAGATGCTCTTATAGCTGTTATAACTTGTCATATTTAACTCCTTGATTTGGGTGCCCATTTTGGCATATTCAAACCCATTCAAAGATGCCTTATGTCTAGGAGCATTTGGATGGCATTTAAATGGTCAAATCTAGGAAATATAAAAAATATATTTTTTGATATTTCTACATTTTAATAATCTGCATTTTTGGAGGCCTTTGGAGTTTTTTTGGCCCTCGGATGGTCTGGGAGACTAATACCTCCTTGCAACTCTACTTAGGCCTTTTGGAATTCTTTCTAATGCATCCAAGAACTTCAATTTCTGATAAGCAGGCTGGGAGTTATGAACACACCAAGTTGGGATACCAAAAATAAATATTTTCCTATTTTTTAAATAATTAATATGTTAAATTTAGTGACCAGATTAAATGCACAGAAAATTAATTCAAAATCAGACACAATAACACAGCAGATACCCTGGGAAAACCCTCCTCTTGAGGGAGAAAAACCCAGCAACAATATATCACTTATATATTGAATTATCAATGAATGTCTCCTTTACAAAGAGGCCGATATTAAGGCCAAGAATGAGCACCACAATCTGATGCTAACACAGCAATGAAGAACTCCGCCTTCTACAATAATATTGATCTGCTCTATAATGATTTCTTCTTTTCTCTTGCTCGCACTTGAGAGTATGTAACTATATGAATAAATGAATTTGAATTGAATGATGACAAAGAAGTGAAACATCGAATATATATACAACATTTGAGAGAGGACGTGCCTGCCTCTTCAAATGTCCTCAAGTCGGCCTTCACCAAGAGTCGGCCACCAATAATAAATGACGCCTTTTTATGGAAGATCGCGCCTAGTAAAAATCACGTCTCATGGAGTATGATGTCGGTCTCTTTCAAGATGCAACTCTTCATTAACTAACACATATAAAATCGTGCCTCTTGATGCTTATAAATTAAATAGCCCCTCTTGGCTATAATTTAATTTATCAATTGAAGTAAAGGAGATGGCTGGAAGAATGCGACTGAAGTTGCTATAAACATTAACACTCCCTCTCAGCTAGGGAGGATACTTCCAGTGCACAAGTCAGATCACCTCATCGTGATGACTACCACTATGGCTACAACCATGAGTGGAGAAGAAGAAGAATACCACCTCATCGTGATATCATATATCACCTCAACATGATATCAACCATAATGGCTACAACCATGTATGGCATGTACAAGTGTTCATCACTTGCGTGATGTTGTCACCTCAACATGACTTTCACCATGGCTCTCCCAGAGGGTGAAACACAAGTACACAAAAAAATCATCACGGACTCTCTCATGTGATGCTGTCATGGAGTCACACACATGACATCCACCATGACTCTCCCAGAGGGTGGAAACAAGCGATTTCACTTCAAATCTCAAAGAGAAATGCATTAACAAGGGATTTCACCTCAAACTTCTCTCACAAAGAAGAACTCATTAAACAAGGGATTTCACCTCGAACTTCTCTCACATAGAAGAACTCATTAACCAAGGCTCACTAAGGCTGAGACTCTTTTTTAGTTAAGGCTGGATTCTCCACCATACCAAGCTTATCTCGGAAGTACACAAACTTGATTCTGGAGAGAGGCTTGGTGAGAATGTTTGCCGTCTGTTCATCAGTGCTAATATACCTTAACTGTATAGCCTTCCGCATTACCATACCTCTAATATAGTGATACTTGATCTCAACATGCTTGGTTCTGTCATGGAACACAGGATTGACAGAAAGCTTCACGCAACTCTGGTTATCACAATGAATGATAGTAGGCTCCATTGATTGTCCAAACAATCCTGCAAGGAGCTTACGAAGCCACACTACTTCCCGAGCTGCCATACAAGCTGCAATATACTTTGCCTCTGTTGTACTCAATGCCACAGATGACTGCTTCCTGCTGCACCAGGATATCATAGCAGAACCCAAACTGAAGCAACAACCAGAGGTGCTCTTCCGATCTGTGACACACCTTGCCCAATCAGAATTAGTGTAACCATGTAGCTCCAAGTTTGCACCTGAAGAATATCTCAATCCATATCCAACTGTGCCACGCAAGTATCTTAGGATATGTTTAGCTACAACAAGATGTATTTGTCTCGGTTCACACATGAACTGACTAAGTGCACTCACAGCATAACAAATATCTGGTCTAGTGTTAACTAGATACATCAAGGACCCAATTAGCTTTCTGTACATAGTAGGATCCACCAAGTTTGAACTAGCTGCAGCCTCCTTCAATTTATGTAGGTTGGTCTCCATGGGTGTAGACATGGATTTACAATCCATCATACCAAACCTCTTAAGTATATCAATGGTGTACTTCCCTTGACTTAGAATCATCTCATCTTGTTTCTGCCAGACTTCTAAGCCAAGGAAGTAATGCATGAGCCCAAGGTCCTTCATCTCAAATTCAGAAGCCAACTCCTTACACTCAAGAATCAGGGGATCTTCTCTAGTAAGAATCAAATCATCAACATATAAAACCAAAATTAATGCTTCACCATTAATTACCTTGAAGTATAGATTTGAATCAACATCATTCTTCAAGAAACCCAAACTCGACAGGTAACGATCAATCCTTTCGTACCATGCACGAGGAGCCTGCTTAAGACCATACAGAGCCTTCTTCAGCTTGCAAACATGAGACTCCTTCCCATGTACCTCAAATCCATCAGGTTGCTCGATATAAACTTCTTCCTCAATCACACCATTCAGAAATGCTATCTTTACATCCATTTGGTGAATCTTCCATCCTCTAGATGCAGCAATAGCAATGATGGTTCTGACAAAAGTATAGCGAGCAATAGGAGCAAATGTTTCTTCGTAATCAACTCCCTTTTATTGAGAAAACCCACGAGCCACAAATCTAGCCTTGTACTTCTCAATGCTTCCATCAACTGCATGCTTGATTTTGAAGATCCATTTTGAAGATACCACAAACTTGCCTTCGGGTCTAGGAACAATGTCCCAAACATCATTTTGGACAATTGACTGGTACTCCTCTGCCATAGCATCTCTCCAAACCTGTTGACTGGAAGCTTCCTCCACATTGGTAGGCTCGGATTCGATAATCTAACTCATTAAGGCAACATAACTGGAGAACTCATGTGGCCTTTTACTTTCTCTGAATGTGCCTCTAGGAGCTGCAAAGCTTTCAGCCTCTTGCATAGTACGCCTGGCCCATAGAGGTCTTTTTCTCCCAATTACAATGTCGGTAGGCCCATCAGTAGGTTCCAAGGGTTCAACAGGATCAATATCTTCTTTTGGTTTTGAAGTCTCCCTCTGAATTTCAGGAGTATGGTCAACTTCCATATCCTGAGGAGACTCTTCATTATTGATCTCCATATGAGTGCCCCTGGATCTCCTGAATGCAACATCTTCCTCAAATGTGACATCCCTACTGATTTCAATCAACTTTTGCCCTGGAATGTATATCTTGTAGGCTTTTGATGTCTCGTTGTAGCCCACAAAAATTCCCTTCGTGCCAGAAGGCTCCAACTTTGTTCTCTTTTCCTTTGGAACATGAACATAGACAAGACATCCAAAGATCCTTAAATGGCTAACCTCAGGCTTCTTCCCTGTAAAGGCTTCTTCTGGAGTCATATTCTCCAAGATCTTGTGAGGACTTCTATTTTGTACATATACTGCAGTCCTAGAAGCTTCTGCCCATAAGAAGGTTTGTAGATCTTGGTCATGGATCATGGCTTTTGTTGCTTCCACGATCATTTTGTTCTTTCTTTCTGCAATACCATTTTGTTGAGGATTATAGGGGACACAAAACTCCCTCTTAATCCCTGCATCAACACAAAAATCCTGAAAGCTGCTAGAGGTGTATTCGCCACCATTATCAGATCTGAGGACCTTGATTCTTTTACCAGAAAGATGCTCTACCAAGGCTTTGAACTCTTTAAACCTTCCTAACACTTCCTCAGACTCTTTAGTTTTCAAAAAATAAATCCAAGTCTTTTTAGAGTGGTCATCAATAAACATAACATAATACAAGAATCCACTCGAAGAAAAAACAGACATAGGTCCACATAAATCAGAATGAATAAGGTCTAAAATACACTTAATTCTATTTTCTCTACTATGGAAATGAGCTTTTGTATTCTTACCCAATGCACAACCTTTGCAAGTTCCTTCATGCTCTTGATTGAACTTAGGAAGACCCGTAACCATCTTCTCCATGATAGGTAAGGCTCGGAAGTGTAGGTGAGCCAATCTTTGATGCCAAAGATCACATAAACTTGAAGAATCATGAACTAATGCCTGCAGTGGACGCGTACATAGCCTATAGAGGCTTTTATGTCTAACACCAATTACTTGAGCATCCTTGAAGCTGGAATTCTCCATCCACACAAGTACTTTGCCTTTGGAGAAGGCAACTTGATATCCTTTATTTTCTAGGGCTGAAATTGAAATGAGATTGCGCTTGATTCCTGGAACATAAAGAACATCGCTCAACTGAAGTGTGATGCCGGAATCCAAATGAATAGTAGAGGTCAAACCCTTTCACGGAGTAGCTTGCATCATCTCCAATAATGACTTGTTCGGAAGAATCTTTCTCCACTAAGCTTGATAAGTGCTCCTTAAAACCTGTGATGTGTCGAGAAGCACCACTGTCAATCAGCCAAGTGTTGGTGTTTGTAGGTACATTGCTTGACAATGCCGAGTAGAACAAATATTCACATGTATCCTTCTGTGGAGAAGCTTCATCAACATCTGCAACGGTGGCTTGTTGCTTAGGTCTAGTTGGACAATGCTTAGCAAAGTGGCCAAACTTATCACACCTAAAGCATTGGATCTTGGACAAGTCTCTCTTTTTCTTGGAGGGGGGAGCACCATCATTTCCCTTATCTCGATTTCTTTTGAAGAATCCTTTCTTTCCATCTTTTCCTTTCTTCTTCGAAGCTTGAGAGGCGAGAACATGAATGTCTTCATTAGATGAACTTTGACCAACGCCTCTAGCCATCAACCTTGACTCTTCTTGAATGCAATCGGCCCTCAAGCGATCAAACTTAGGAAGTTTGGATCTTGCACTAATTCCTTGAATGTAGGACTCCCATGATAGTGGAAGACCATTGAGAGCAAGCATCGTCAAATCTTTATCATCGACCACATGACCAATTGTAGAGAGCTGATCTCTCAATTCCGAAATCCTCATGAAATAGGCAATCACTGTCTCTCCTTTCGCCATCTTCACATGGTGTAGTTGTTGCTTTAGTGCAAGTGCCTGACTTGTGTTGTTGATTTCGTTATTAGGGTTAGATGCAACTCGTGATGAATTGAGGAGGAAACAACTTTGTTATTGGTGCAGAGAACCTTACAGCAAGGAGCATGATTGTCCTTTGAGACCAAAGGGCAGAGCCAACCGCGCCATGTGGGTTTACTATGGAGATGTTGAGTTTGAGGATTCAGACCAGCAGGCTATTTTAGAACATGCGGAGGCCGGGAATGCCTCTATGGAGTTTGGGCCTGATGCCAACTTGTCCCCGTTGGTATTATCTGCTAGTGTACGGGATGATTCATTCAGGTTCAGGGGATTGGTGGATGGACAACAATGTATTGCTATGCTTGACACCGGAGCCACACACAATTTTATTGATGAGAGCTTCGTCAGCAGATGCAAACTCCAGACAGAGGACTTTGCTGGATTCAGAGTTCGGGTGGCAGATGGATATACCCTCACTTGCACTCGACGAATTTGTAATCTCACCCTCATGCTGAATGATTATGAGTTGCTACAGGAGTTGGTTAGGGATGTGTGGGACATTTCACATTTCTTCTTTTGGGGCTCCCGAGGATTGGAGTTTCTTTGCAGTGGAGATTGCTTGGGGACAAGCAATTTCAGGGAGGGCAGACTGTAATATCCCCATTTTGCGAGCATCAGAGTTCGTAAGGATTAGCCTATCATTTGACCCTCGTAGGCTAATAGTTATGGATAGAGGGTCTTCTGTGGCAGTTATTGGTGATTTAGAGACATTACTCTTCAGCCGGATTCAGTTTTTGGCCTTTGCACAGGTTATTTGACTCAAATTGGCACACTTACTATTTATAGTAAGTTACTATTTTGGGAGAGTCAGGGTTCCTATTAATAGAAAGACACCTGAGCAAAGCATATTGGTAGTGTCGACCTTGATTGGGCCTTTGCAGCTATTTCTAGACTCAGTTTCACATACTTACTATTTATAGTAAGTCACTATTCAGGGTTTCTATTTTTAGACAGGCATCCAATCACATGGAGAACAGGGAGAGTCAACTCCTGGCTTAGACGGCTTAGCAATCAGACAAGTACATCAAGAGATATTAAAGTTTAAGTGACTTAAGTGATTTATTTAATATTTTAATATTATTATAAAGTTTTAAAGTAACTTTATAATAATAAAGTCACTTTAATATAATAAAGTGTGTTAAGTGAATAATTTAATATGGAAATAAATCTTTCATCCCACATTGGCCAGGAAGGTGTTTGAGCTCTCTTAAGGAAAGAATAATAAGAGAGGCAAGAGCTCATTCTCGGTATCCAGTTGATGAATATTATTTTGATTGATTTTTATTGTGGAGCCTAGGGCTTTCACAGTTTTCTTCTTTGATTATAGGAAACGAAAACTTCCTATTGATAGCATAACTGAGGGAGTGAAATATCTTTTGAAGGGTTGCAAATTGAGGAGAGGATGATTCAGTCCTTTCATTTGTGCTTTATTGGAGAAGAATCATATAAGTTTTTACAGGAGTTTACATTGCAAATCAGAAGTTAATGCACTGCTGCTATAGTGGCGTGAACAGTGTCGCGCTACAGTGCTGGGCATTCATTATTGCAGATTCTGAGCATTTGTTGGGTTCACAGTGGTCTATGGAGCTAGGCATAGCGTTTACAAAGTGAATTGATTGCAAAGGAGACATCTTGAGTTGCTGTTCATACATTCTGGGCAGTCTTGATTCCATTTCATGCACTTCTAGATCGAGGGCGTTGCTACCACAGGTCTGAGTATGTGATAGCTAAACTTATGGTCCTTCTACACTCAGAAAATCCTTTGTCATTTAAGGTTATAGGTATTTGTAATCAGAAATCAGACTATTTAATACTGCTGTTTGTATTTATTTCCATTCTCTCAGTCCTACAGTCAGTTCTGAGTAACGTTTAACTATAAATCAAAACATTTGGTGTTTATTGTGTATCTCTGAGAGTCAGTTTATCATTGCCATGCTCTATGTAATCTCAAGCAATCATTGTGATTAGTCTGAATGGTATTTTCTGAGTATGCTAAATTCTGATATGAACTACTGAGCAGCAATATATAATAGAATCAGTCATTGCCTTATTCTGAAGTTCACATTTAGTGTTGTCACATCAAGTCTGGGGAATAAAATGTAATGATACTATGCTGAATATTGATCATACTGATATCTATTGCTAGTCTGTAAGTTGTTGCACTTCCTTGGGCGTTGTTTGTAATGTTTCAACTGCAAATATAAACTCAGATGGTAACACAGAGGTCTGATATAGCATTTGGCATGAGTGTCCTGCCTATTTATTGATTATTCTGGGGTTGTCCAAGTCTGATATTAATTTCTGAGTGGTTATATTGTAGAAATTCAGTCCTATATGAGTTTGGAATGACTTGGTTATCACCCTTAGATTTGCTTTTGCTTTATATATTAAATGACAATCTAATACATACATATATTTGATGAAGTTGCAAATCTATCAAACGAAAAATATTTGGCAAAATCAGGAAGTTAATTGTTCCATCAAGGGTGGGACATCACAGGCCAAACTTATCACACCTAAAGCATTGGATCTTGGACAAGTCTCTCTTTTTCTTGGAGGGGGGAGCACCATCATTTCCCTTATCTCGATTTCTTTTGAAGAATCCTTTCTTTCCATCTTTTCCTTTCTTCTTCGAAGCTTGAGAGGCGAGAACATGAATGTCTTCATTAGATGAACTTTGACCAACGCCTCTAGCCATCAACCTTGACTCTTCTTGAATGCAATCGGCCCTCAAGCGATCAAACTTAGGAAGTTTGGATCTTGCACTAATTCCTTGAATGTAGGACTCCCATGATAGTGGAAGACAATTGAGAGCAAGCATCGTCAAATCTTTATCATCGACCACATGACCAATTGTAGAGAGCTGATCTCTCAATTCCGAAATCCTCATGAAATAGGCAATCACTGTCTCTCCTTTCGCCATCTTCACATGGTGTAGTTGTTGCTTTAGTGCAAGTGCCCGACTTGTGTTGTTGATTTCGTACATCTCCTCCAAAGTTTTGAACATATCTCTTGCCGTCTTCAACATGGAGACAATCGGAACAATATGATCTTTGATGGAATCAACCAACAACTTCTTTGCCTTGATGTCTTTCTTCCTCCATTGCAACTTCTCTTCTTCCTCTTCTGGTTCGGGAACTTTGGTCTCCACAAACTCAGCCAAATTATTCTCTTCCAATGTGAGCATGATTCTAAACCTCCATGATGTATAGTTGGAAGCACCCTCGAGTCTATCCTCAATCTTCAAACCGTTCACTATCTTGACTAAGGTGAAGATAGACAAAGTAATATCAAGAAGAGAATAGAGTATCGCTGTAAGAACAAATTTGATCACGATCTTCTCAAACCCGCTCTGATACCATGTTAAATTTAGTGATCAGATTAAATGCACAGAAAATTAATTCAAAATCAGACACAATGCACAGAAAATTAATTCAAAATCAGACACAATAACACAGCAGATACCTTGGGAAAACCCTCCTCTTGAGGGAGAAAAACCCAGCAACAATATATCACTTATATATTGAATTATCAATGAATGTCTCCTTTACAAAGAGGCCGATATTAAGGCCAAGAATGAGCACCACAATCTGATGCTAACATAGCAATGAAGAACTCCGCCTTCTACAATAATATTGATCTGCTCTATAATGATTTCTTCTTTTCTCTTGCTCACACTTGAGAGTATGTAACTATATGAACAAATGAATTTGAATTGAATGATGACAAAGAAGTGAAACATCGAATATATATACAACATTTGAGAGAGGATGTGCCTCTTCAAATGTTCTCAAGTCGGCCTTCACCAAGAGTTGGCCACCAATAATAAATGACGCCTTTTTATGGAAGATCGCGCCTAGTAAAAATCACGTCTCATGGAGTATGATGTCGGCCTCTTTCAAGATGCAACTCTTCATTAACTAACACATAAAATTGTGCCTCTTGATGCTTATAAATTAAATAGCCCCTCTTGGCTATAATTTAATTTATCAATTGAAGTAAAGGAGATGGCTGGAAGAATGCGACTGAAGCTGCTATAAACATTAACATAATAAATCAGAACATTATGATGCAAGGTTAAGGCAGTTTTCTCAACAACAGGATGGTATCACATCGTCAAATATAAATTGAATTAGATCCTTTGTTTTGTTAATTAGGAATTAGTCTGTAGTTAAAAACAAAACATGTTAAGTGAGGGTCCAGCAAAGTCAGTTTTGATTTAGGCTGCAAGTTGGGGTTGCAACATATATTATTTTCATTTCCTCTCTCATTGTTGTTGTAATTTGAAGGGCAATGGTCTTTTGAATAGATTAGGATGAATACTTCATTATTTGATGAATTTACTTATTAAACTTTGGTTTTAGGTTCTTGTGACATTTTGTGTTGATATGCTTACACAGAAAAATGGTGGCAGGCCTTCCAAAGGTGAGAATGATGCTATATCAAAGGCACGGTACAATATCTGGCCTTATGCTGCTCTAATTGAAGTTCTTTGTGGAAGTATTTAGTTTACATAGTCATTTATATCTCAGCAAGCCATTCTTTCTCATTTTGTATTTCAGAGAATTATAATTTTGCTGCTTGCATATTGGCTTTGGATTTTGTTGTTAACTTATTTTTGTCTTTTCATCTGGATTCTCCCTTGCTAGTGGATCTACATTAGTTATTTGAAATTTCTCATCACAAGGAAAGGTCCCTATCACTTTTAGTTCAAGGAGAGTTAGTCTTATGCCACTGAAATAAAATGCTAAATTGTGTAGAGGAAAAGAAGGAAGAGCTTGATACACAGAGGTTCCATTTCAACAGAATGGTAAATTGCATAAATCACACCATTCTAGAATATTTGAAAAGATTATAAGCCATGCCATACAGTTAATCTATAATATTTTTCCTTTTAAATGCTACAATGCTGGAAACACTAAGCATTTATTGTATGTGGTTCCAAGGGCTTATATTCACTGTGCTTTTAAACTCTATGACCCTTAAAGCATTCAATGATCCAATGGGTCGCTATACTTTTCCGTCACTCTTATTTTTGTACTTTTATTGCAGTACGATGAAATATACTGTATTTATAAGTAAAGTAAACTTTATTTGCCTTTGCTTGCCTGTAACACCCTTTAATTTACTGTCAGACTGTTGTGCTGATATGTACGTACCGAATGAGCAACTGTTAACTGTACCTGTAATATTTGCAAAGCAGTTACTCATAATCTGTAAAGCTTGTTAGGAATGGTTGGCAATTCGATCCTAGGGCAGGATTAAATGCTATATGAGGATATTTAAGGTTAATGGTACACTGAAGTGTGAAGACCAATATTTCTCTTGTCCATCAGAAGACATACTAAATAATTTCCTTAGTGTTTAATTGTCATATATTTGGAGGCACTCTTGTTGTTAGGAATCACCGCTTTAATGTATTGGTTATAATTATGAGACACGTTTTGAATTATTTTTTCTCTTCTTATTACTAATTTTTGTAGATGGCATTATCTAGATAGAGAACAAGTTAGAAGCCCTGTAACAAGACTCATCAAAGATTTCTTTCTTTTTAGCCATGACTAGCTTCCAAAATGAGTCAACCAGTTAGACTAAATTGAACTTCCAAAGACTTGGTTCAACTCTGTTAATATTGATAGTATTTTACAGAAACTAGGAAAAACTTAGCAAATATAGATGTTTTTTTAGAATTATGGATTATGCCATTTTTTTAATGCCATGTTTCTGACTAGCAGCAAGTTGATAACAAATTTGAGTAGTATGACTTTGGTTAGAGTTTGAAGTAAGACTCATGGTGCATAAGATATTATATAGAAGGATATGAAATATTAATGTGGAAATTAGAACTTTCTAAATAGAATGGTCATAACATTCTAAAGGAAGGGTCATATTAAATTGATAGTCGATAGATTTTCTGAGCAAATCTGGATATAGCACACTGGATAAATCATCAAGCAGTATGTAGAGGGATTGCAGGGTACACCAGGGTTTGTGGGAAGTTATGCAGTGAATTAATAACTTTTTAATTTGGTTTTGAACTCAATTGTGGAACAATATAAATAATAAAATAGTATAAACTCTGGATGGTTACCATGTGGTGATACCTCGACAACAAGCAGAAGCAAAAGAAGTAAAAAATCCTATCTTTGGAGCTTATTTTCTGAACTCTCCTCCTACATTAGCCTCATGATCATCATTATATGACCATGATGATACCTTCACTTTCCCACACAATCACTCGTATCCATTTGTCCAGGAAGTTTAGTTCCTTGTCTCCTTATCTATCCTCAAATTCTCTCATATTTTAAAACAACCCTTGCCTTCCTCTGTACTTAAAACAAGACAACAGCCATGTAGACTCAAGATAAGGAGAATTTCTTCTCAAATCCCAACTTTAATGTCTATACTCACATATGAGGCCCCTGAGCAAACTATATTCCTTCACGAACTAGATCTCCATCAATAATATGATTGCTCAAATACCACAGATTTGTAATTGCCTTTACTTTTTATAGCCTAGAAAATCACCAAACCGCAATCAATGCTTTGTTAGAAAGGTCTTTTTGGACAACAGACCACCAATACTTGGTGTGAACTTGGCAAGTCAAATGACTCTTCTTGTTCACTGTTCACGCTTGTAATGTTCCCTTCCTAGGCAGTACAGTTGTGTCTGAGGTTAGCCTATCATTCAGATCCTCGTAGGCTGGCAGAAGTGTTTAGAGGATCACTTGAGGCAGATATCCAGCGTTGGGAACATCACTCCAGCAATTGATTCAGGTTTGGGCTTCTGCGGACACTCATAGAGTGATTTAGAGGTACTTACTATTTATAGTAAGTCAGGCAGGTAGGAGTTGCTATTTTTAGCAGGGCACCTGATTTAGCTGGTCAACTCAGTATCGACCCGGTTTGATGATTTGTTGAGCAAACAAGGGTTATTAGAAGCATTTAATAATAATTAAAGGAATTATTAATTTGACTGTATAATATAAAGTCATTTTAATGAAATATTAAAGTTATTATTAAAATGGCAAATTATAAAGTATTTTTAATACTTTATAATGAAGGGGAAAATTTAATATTTGATGAGTTTAATTTTCATTAAATAAAAGGGACGCCATTTATTAAAATATTGGCCTAAGTATTGAAAAAGGGCAAATTATTTATTATTAAATGTTATTGAGCTGATTTTTGAGAAGGGTCGACTTTTTGAGAGAAGGTATTTATTTCCTCAAGGAAAATCGAACTCATTATGTTGATTATTCGAATTTGTTATCATTTCTCTCTGGGTTTGAGAAACAAGGGTTTTTGCAGATCATCAGGTTTTGAAGAACGTTCCCTCTTTAGAATCCGGCATACTGAGACTGTGAAATACCAGTTGAAGATTGTCAATAGGGTGACTTCATTCAGAGGTTACAGTTGTGCTTATTGAGTGAGATTCATGAAGGGTTTGAAGGAGATTATTCATTAGATAATTGAGGCGACTTACTGAGATCCTTTATTCAGTGATTTGGCACATTCTTCAAGAAGCCGTACTGTCATTAATGCTGCTGTCAGGCCGTACTGTCCTTGCTGAGAGGCGTGTGAAGTGAATAAGGAAAAACGCCTAGCTTTTTGGTCTTTTGGTTTCTCCAGTGTTGGCGCCTAGGTCTCTGGAGTCTTTTGCACCTTATTTGTGGCTGGAGACTTTAGTTCTGAAACTGGCCGTACCTTTCTTCATCAATTTTGGGCGGCTGCAATAACCAGGTTTTCTCAATAAATGTTGTTGCTTTTTTCTATGCCTGTTGATTAATCATAGTTGTAATCATTCAGAAAGATTAATAAATCATTTGGCATTGAGATCTGGTCTATGTTCTGTAGTTTTTTAGCATTTGGTATTTTATATTATTTTTCCAAGTATTTCTTGCAAAAATTGCAATTTGTCTTTATATGCAAAAACCCTCAAAAAAATAAAAAATTGCAAAAACAAACAAAAACGCATTTACAGTCAGAGATTTTGGGTTGAGAGACACCTGGTCTCTTACAACGCTTCCATGCTTTCCTATTTCAACATTTGGAGCTTCTCCTAGCACGATCAACATGTACTGGAGATAAGCTGATAGGAGGCACCCTCAGCAAAACCAACACTGGCCTATGGGCATCAAGAGAAAGGAATATAGAGTTCTGATGGAAAACCAGATGATGATTTACACCTTGCTCTATCGTGCAGCAAATGATAAACCCTAGATACTGTCACCGGGATTTTTACTTTTTTCATTTTGGGATTTAGAGGAATCTGAATGGATCTGTTTAACATATTTAACATATATATGATTTAACATCAGCACTATTGAATATTTTATGTTGAATTGGCACTGCGATGAGCTGCAAGTTATGACTCTTTGCTTCATGTCTGTTACTTTGGAAAAAAACTGTTATAATATCTCTGGGTATGGCTTTAATCTGGTTGGTTTTGTACTCTTATTTCTTTGTATTAATACAAGTGGGTTCTTGAGTATCAAAGAAAATGTATGTCCTGTTAATAGTTTCATAAGGAGTCTTACAGATGCTTAAAAATTCAATATTATGAAGGGTTGAACTATTGATGTAACCATGTGATGAGTCCTCTACGTATTTAGTGACTTTGTTGTGAGTATTGCATCCATTCTCTAGTCCACCCTCATTGTCATAGTAGCAGTAGTATCTCTCTCTCCTTTCCATGCATTCATCATGCTTTCTGAAAACACTCCTTGAAGTGTTCAATTTGTTGGCGTTACAATTCGCAACTTTGGACTAAGGCTCGACTCATTCTTTCTTATGAGCTAGATATGGTAGACACCATTATTGGAGCCTGTAAAAAAAAAAGGTTTTTAATGATGCTCAGGTAACACCTTCTATATTCAGAGTGGTGGCTGAATAATATCTGGAGATGTCTCTATTTGGAGTTAGTGATTTTAAAAATGTCGACCCTTTTGAATAATATATGCTGAGTGAAAGTGGGGCGGCTTGACTTCTATCATTTGAAAATATTCTTTATGACAATTACCATTATTGGACTGTGAAGTGTGTTGGTCGGATTGATTGTTAGTAGAGAAGTGACTGCTGTGTGAAGCCGGATCTTTTATCTGCTTGTAGCTCCTTTTCATTGTCCGAGTGTTAAAAAAAAAAGGTGTGGAGATTGAGAGCTTTGGTATGCTGCCCAGAAAATAGATCACCTGCATCATCATGGTATGTTTCTGATTACAAAGATAAACTGCAAATGGGAGAGGATGATTTTGTCTTGCTCAGATTGTTTTGGAGAGGTTATAAGCTTGGAGATTGACATTTGAGAAAAATTCAAAAATCAGAGTTGTAGTGTTTTGTTTCAAGGAGTTATTTGTTCAGTTTCAGAGTATAGTTGAGAGCCTCACAGTACATGTCAAGGCATTGCTAGAAATCACTGTTTTGCAGATCTGTTTTCGAAGTCTAAAGTTGGTGCTTCAGCAACACTGAAGTGGCTGCTTCAGCTGGTTTGAGGTTGGTGCCTCTACAAATCGAAGTTGGTGCTTCGTGAGAGTTGGTGCTCTCGGTGGGTTGGAGCTCACCTATGTAATAGGGTTGGTGCCCTTTGAAGAAATAAAAGCAATATTTTGCTGTGTTTTTTTACCTGAAAGGGTTTTCCACGTAATCCTGGTGTTCAACTTGTTCATGTGTTTCATGTTGCTGATTTATGTTCTGATTTCTGATTTACTTGATCAATTTGGTTTAAAGTTTTAAAAAGTTTCAAATACTGATTCACCCTCTCCGCCCGCCCCTCTCAGTATTTGCTGTGCCATCTTCACTTTGTTTAGCTTCACAAACTAAGGCATTGGCAGGTCAAACAATTGTTGCCCAATCTTCACATGAGGATTATTAACACAAAAAGTTTACATATGTCTTATGTTGAATTATATGGTAACCGATGTTTTGCATCTGGGCAAGTCCATGGAAATGGGGGAAAAGGGGGTCAAAATTGGCCACTTTTTTATTAAAATCATTAAAAACTAAATTTGAATGAATAATTCGAGATGCCTACACACAAAATTTGAAGATGTGATAAGAAGAATAAGGAAACTAGTCCTTAGAAATTTGATTTTTAAACTACTATTTAAAAAAAATGATGGCTCCAAATTGAGAGGGCAAATATTAAGAGCACACAAACTGGTCTTGTTTTCCTCACAAAAAATTAAAATAGCATCAGGTATGCTATCCCCATTATTGTATAAATCCCTTTGGTGGAAGCTTAGCTAAGTTCATGTTGTACTTTATTTTATTTTTTTGCTAATTTCTTAATGAATATATTGTATTTTAGTAATTTTCTAAGTGGACATATTCTGAAAAATGGAAAATTAAACATGTGCCCTCCTAATTTTGAAAAATCTAAAAAATGTTTTCAATGTGTATAGAATGAAGTGTAGGATGTAAAAATATAACTTTTAAAATTTAGGCAAGTAGATAAAAAATTACATAGGAAAACCAATCCATGGGTTTTTGCAAAAAATAAAGACACTACTAAAAGTAATTAAATATCTAAACCTTAATATACTCTGATTTTAGAAAAAAACATGGCTAGGAAGCTTAAGATAGAGCCTAACATTGTAGTGGTTTTTTTGGGAATCTTGTCCTAAAATATGTGAACCTAATGGAGAGCACATTTGACATTTGTATGTTTTTTGTAAAACATGAATTTCAACACCCAAATTGCATATCCAGCTCTTAGAATTTGTAAATTCAAACTTGGTCCAAGATGAGGGTGAGATTTCATTGGTTTAAATTGGAATGTGTATGCGTTATGATCTATTCACACTTTAGAAAATGCATCATGAGCACATTATATCACATGCATATTATGTTTTATAAAATGCAAGCACATTTTGGAGAAATATGAATGTTTGGCCACTCTTTGGCCCATCTTTGTGCACATACCCATGTTCTACATACTTATTCTACCCAATCCTACGTTTGAGAATATCTTTGACATTTGATGAAGGAAGAGTATGCTCATACCAATAATCGCAAACTAACTTCCTTACACCATTCTCAATCTTGTTGGAGTGAGGAGCTGTACACATTAATGCCTAATTGCCTTCTACATTATTGTCATCCAAAATCTTCCTTTTTTACCTATATCATTATGGTCATCCTACTCACACCATATATAGTTGAAAGTGAACTAGTATGATATTTCTTTTGTATTCCACTCCCTCTTATATTGTATATTTATCTATTTAGTGAGTAGAGTTTGCAATCAATCATTTTTTCTCTTCATGTTGATGATGGATCAAAGAGTATTATCCAAAACATTGATATAAAAATTCTTAACACAATTTTTACCAAAAGCATTCTAAATTCTGTTTTTATGGATTGTGGAAATATCACGTTTGTTAACATTCAACAAGTTTCCTTTTTTTATTGTGTTTGTTTCTATTTCTGTGCCTTATCTTTGGCATGAATAATAATAACAAATTTTTCCCCCATTTTTTAGGAATATTTCAGCGTTTTTTTGTTTGTTGATTTTTTTTTTCACTTTAATTGAGTAGTTTGGTTCCATTTACACTTTTAGTTTCCCATGTCAATGCCATGTAAATGGAATGCTAATGTGTTTTAAAGCTAAACCATACTTGACATAATTTGAAATATTCCGAACCAATTTTTTGTTTTTTCAGTTAACAGATTACAAAACAGTGCACCCGTTAAGGTTAGAGGAGAAAACCAAAACGTGCAAGAAAGCAACTCTAACCAGAATGGTGCCGATGATGGCGAGCATTGGTCAGAGGATCTAAAACAAACTGCTTATGCTATAACTCTAACCAGTATGGCACCGATGATGGTGAGCATTGGTCAGAGGGTCTCCTATTCTAATTGCTGGAAGGGGAACTCGACGTCAAGTATGTGCTACCCAATCCAATGCGGAGTGAGGGGCGACCATATGACGGAGTGAATACAAAAACAATGCTTGAAAGATAAATGCTGAGAAATGAAACTACTCAACACCCAGAATGTGCTTGCTACCCAGAATGGGAAGTAGCTACCATAGGGCGGAGCTATAACTATTACAATATCTTATTTGAGACTGTGAATTACAACCAGATTTGAACAAGCAAGAATGACTGCCAGCACTACTGTCAGTTTTACAACATAAGACGTATTCGCCTGCCAAAGTCTTGTAGAATTAAAGGATCAGCATTACATCATAGAAAACCACTTCAATCTTGAATGGCAATATCAAACCACAATGCTTTCAAGGAACAAGATACAGATTTCTGTTTTCTGATTACAATTCTGCTCAATAAAGAAATAAACAGCAGTCTATAGAATGGCTAAACTGCTCATATCCTTCACGTATGAACTCCAAATGACATAAAATAAAGTGCAAGATGCTCTAAGAGAGATAATGCCTAGGAAAGGACACAAACCCTGACTTAAAATGCAACTATCAATAAATGCACAACTCCCAAGACAGCTGATAAGTACGGCCTAGCTGAGGAATTCGACTTGGCTTTAAAAATTAAATACACCACAATAAAATCTTAGATTTGAGACAAAGAATCGCCTCTCCTAAACAATGAGATAAATGCAATACCCAGAACTATCTTTTTTGTCTTTTTTGAGATATGAGTAAAACATGAAATCTGCTGTCTAGAAACAATACAAAAAGCTGAAAACTACAAAATGCCAATTCGACTCTAACTATGCAATGAGCTGAGAGCAAACACAAACTAAATGCAACTCACAGTACAATGCTTCACCACTACATGTTGTCTTCCAAACACGAAGTGATGCCCAAGCTAGGAGGCCTTCATTCCTCGAAGCAGTCCCAGAGCCAATCCGGCAGCATAACAGTATAGTCGTCAAAAGATCCCCAAAACGATGCACAAGACTCCTTTTTATAAGTTTCGTTTGACTTCACGAAACCCTAAAATCTGCTTTTAGGTCAAAACCCCTAATCTCCTCAAGAAGGCGTACTTTCTCTTCAAAGCTTAGATTTGACATTTTAATTAAATATCATACTTTGAAATATGCGCCCCTCATAACCCTGCTTTGACTTAGGAAATAATTAAATCATCTCTTAATGAGGGCGCCACCCTCAAGGACCCACTTTTAAAAACAACATTAAGTCATTAAGTCTAAGCCAAGGGGTCAACGTTAAAATATAACATTTAAACGTGACCTTTTTAATTAAATGACTTAACTTATCCTTCTGAATGTGCCTTGAAGCCAAAACTGAGCAAGCCATCTGACCCAACTGAAACAGGAAGTCAACCGAGCTGAACTCAACTGGAAAGCTGCCAAAAATAGAATTTACAAAAAATAGTAAATTCCAAAAAGTGCTCTGAATGCCGAGATGATCATACCACTGCGAAGCTCTCTGAAAACCCAGAAAGAATCCGCCATTGAATCCTCCATCTCTGAGCAATGACCTCCTCAAAAATAGGAAACCCTAATTTTACCTTCCGACTAGCCTTCGGGTTTCCAGAAAAAGGCCAACGGTCACATGAATGATCAGGTTTGAGAAGGGGACATTACATAATTACTCTTCACTTGGTTTTTAGATTTGCCTCGTAAATAATTCTAAACCTTAAGCTTCCTCATCTTGACATCACTACATTCTAGCATTTTAACGAAGGCACTCTTGTACATGATTACGTATAGCCAACATGAGTGTCATTTGCTATGACGTTAACATTGACAAGGATTCCTTTAATCTCTCTAAAGGTTGCACTTTCAGTCTTATCTCCAATCTCCAGTACTCATACTCCGTTATTTTAGATGCTGTAATTCACTCCTAAATTCTTTTAGGGCAGCCTATAGGTCATCTCTTATTTGGCATTAGAGCTACCTTGCAACCTTATGTCTTCTTGCTTCACTACTCTTTTTTCTGTCTTAGCATGGTCCACTCAGCCACTTCAAGAGAGCCTAGTCAAGGATCTGCTAGTCACTCCTACATGGACGATTGGCACATCCCTACTTTCATCTATCACATGACTTCTGGACTCTAGGATTTAGGTTAGTAGTGTGACGTTCCTTGGAAATTTTCAGGGTTTCTTTATTTTAGAATCCTTTGGAGGAAGGCATCTCCAAGGATTTAGCATATTTCATTTGTTTCAGTTTTACTTTATTGTGGCTTGATCGCTGATGGTGTTTCTTCTAAAATTGCATCTAAGATGCCATTGGCATTGGCTGCCAAAAAATCTATGCTCATTGTATGAGCATTTAAGAGTTGGAAATTAAACTTTGCATCCTATAACCATT
Source organism: Sequoia sempervirens (assembly GCA_007258455.2). Lineage (NCBI taxonomy): Eukaryota > Viridiplantae > Streptophyta > Pinopsida > Cupressales > Cupressaceae > Sequoia > Sequoia sempervirens. Next base: position 76,460 of record VDFB02274461.1, on the reverse strand, counting down.
TTTTGATTTATCAATGAGGGATTACCAGCTGCTCGGCCTAGGGAACACAAATAAAGGCTTGGTCCCTGGAAATGCATAATGCTCACTTTTTGTTGCATCAACAAAGAGGAGCTTGCCCAGCAGTTGCTTGGGGGGAATCAAACATGGGTCTTCATTGTGGTAACACTCCATCTTTACCATTCAGTGATGCCTGCTGGACAGACTCTCTAACCATATTGTTTTTTATTTACAAAAAAAATTAAAAAAAATTAAAAAAATAGAAAACTAATCAGCTTGTTTGTATTCAAGGTCAGATTAGGGCTTTATTTCTGTTAGTTTTGACTTAACATTAATAATTTAATTATTATGGCAAATGAAATTAATAGAAGGCCTTTTCTATTTGGGAGTCTTTATCTATCCAAACAATAGATACCCTATTCTAAACCCTAATTTGATTACTTTATATTTTGTGCTTTGACTTTAGGTCAATTTAGTGTGACTTTGGGCTTGTCCTTCATACTGTTTTGCTTCACCATGTTAGTTAAGGTCTTGCTTGTTTCTCTTCTTGCTTTTGCACTCTCTTCTAGCACTTAACCTTTGCCCAGATCTTTGTGATACAATTATGTTGTTCAATAAATGTTGATGCCTATTAAGACAGGGCTTTGTCTCATTTTGGTCTTCATTCTCTTAAGAATTCATTAGAACATATTAATTCATTCCTGAGTAGGCATCAAGTCAGACCGACATACTGTAGCTATGTATCTTAGACAGGTCAAGATTAAAAGAGAAGGCATTCTGTTAGAAGTAGAATGTTGTGGGACTTGTTTCCTGAGATCAATTTATATGCTTATTTCTTCCAGTATAGAGGTGGGATCTTGTCATGCAAAACAATTATGTCTTGAATTCTTCCATTTGTAAGTATATAAAAGTTTTCATGCAAAACAAATATATCTTGAATCTTTCCATTTATAGGTATATATTTGATGTATGTATGCCAGAATTGTAATGCTATTAATATACTCATTTTCAGGTTTTTGATATTGTTCTCCTCATTATTATTTGAAAATCATTTCTTTCCTGTCATTTCTCTTTTAAATATTCTTTCTGATTGCCTTCCTGTTGCCCAATCTGTTTTGATGCATCTTTTCTGTCATTAACTTCAACTTATTTACAACCTTCCCAATGCTTTATGTTTCCTTCATTTTGATTGAGATACATAGAGCACAAATCCATTTTTCCATTTATGAATTCAAGGATCGAGATACATAGAGCACAAATCCATTTTTCTTGTAGACTCTTTTAGTTGAGAACAAAACATATAAATTTAAAGGGAAATGTTTTCTTTTTGAAACATTTGTTTAGTGGGCTTGATGAAATTCAAACTTAATTGAATAAGAATTGCTTGGAAAGTCCTATAGTTCTTTGCTCAGGCCTTCAGACAGATTGCAGGCATTTCAAATCACAGGATGGTGTAATGAGAGAAGGCATTGGGTTAAATTAAATTGTGTCTAGTGATAGTTTTCAGTCACCATTCTCTTCTCCACCTGGATTGTATCTTTGGTACTTGTTATCATATTAGCATTCTATTTACATGAGATTGACATAGTGTGGGAAAAGTGTAAATGGAATTCTATTATCTGGGTTTAAAATAAAGAAAAAATGATTTTGTTATTTCATGTCAAATATAGTGTATAGAGATTAGAAATAAATATAATAAATTAAATTCCAATTATAAAACAATAGGATTTTTAAAAGCAACTATTTTACTTTGACGTAAGAGGTTTTATGTAAAAATATATGGTTGGACCTAAAATAGTAAGTGCTATTGTCATCGAACACAACCTACTATTTTAGGGACAACCCAATGTTTTATACAGGACTCTCATTAGGATATGATTAAAAGAAAAAACATCATTAATGCTTAAAATTTTAACAAAAAAAATAATCTATTGAAAGTTAAACTTGAAAAGTTAGAATGCCACAGCCTTAACAATAAATTAAATTTTTTAATGTTTCTTGTGCTTTAATTTTTCTTTTGCTAAGTGTAAAAATGAGCTAAACTTAAAAAAATCGGAATCACCTTCTCAAAAACTTTGGAAATGGCACATCAAATGAGGTGGGTAGTGATTTCTGAGGGTTACTTGTGAGGTTTTGGAGTGTAATGCTACTATACTTGTTATGTCACTGTGTTAGATGGACCAACGTTCAGGAAGCCAGTTTGATTTAATGAAATAGTCATGCTTTTCCTTATGTATCACTGCTTGACGATCTATTACTGCTTATCACAGTGTAGCAGTTAAATCAGAGTGTCAACTACTTTGGGGACTCCATCCTGACACCTAGCCAATCTCATAATGTATTCACTCATTCTACCCAGAAGAGCTTATCTTCCAAGCAGCCACAGATATACAATAATGAGAAAAATGCAGCTGACTCGACTAAATAGTGCTTGGCAAAAAATAATCTTGTAGAACTTTTTTATTTTCCTGGCTAGCCAAATCCTTTGATATATTAAACTATTAATTCTTTCCCTAAATACATTTTACTATCAGCAAAGCAACTTGTGTGATTGGATCTACTTGTCTTTAATGAAAAGGTAAACTTTTGATGTTTTATATTTTCATCAAAATATTAACCACAATAGCATGAGTTTTTTTATTCATGTATCGCCTTTAATGTTACTGCTTGGTAACAACAAATTTGACATAGATTTCACATCAGGTTCACATGGGTTTTATCTCCTTGGGTTTCAGGCTATTGGCAATATAGGATGTCAAACAAACATGTCATGTCTTTGAAATATACTCCAGTGACTTGTTTAGGTTGCTATTCAATTGATTGGGGAGAATGCTCACAGGTAATTGTAATTACTGAGGACTCTAATGAAGTGACAATTAAATTTGGCACTGAATTAAGGGAAAACATCAATGAAATCAGAAATGTAGCTAATATTCATGGTCAGTATCCACCTCCCATCTTGTTTACCTATTACTTTAGCAAAAAAACTTGCCGAGGAGAAACTGACTAAATTTTTTTTGATGATGCCACTAAAATTGATTACAGATTGATTTCCTTTTATTTCTCCGCTATTAGCAGCTGCATGTATGATGAACTCTTTAAAATAAATTTCAATATACAGTTTAAAGGCATGAAGAAGTCAACTATTTTGGTAAACACTTAAAGACAAAAATTGATGGATAAATTGTCTTGAGTTCCTGTCCTGTTCATCTTCTATTGGAAAAATTGAATGTTGCTTCTGTTCATGTTCTTAGTTTACCATCAACTGATATCTTGACCATCAAGTTTTGAGCTTCTTTCTTCTTCATAACTGGATCATAATGTTTAAACTTGCAGGTGGTTGCTATCAAGAAAGCCAAATGAATCAATGAATGGTAAGTCAGCACCTAGGAACAGTTCCATTCTTTGTATTATCTCTCAACAATTGACTTCTTGGGGTGTTTTCTATGTTATTGATTGTCCATTGATTATTTGTTTATAGTTCATGGATTTTGTTCTATGACAACATATTTTCTCTTTGTGCCACCAGTCTACACGGGTGAACCTAAGAATGCAATTATAATATGTTTTGATTCTTCTCATTCCTTTTTTCTTAAATAGTAATGAAATCCATGGAATTTCATTGTACTTCTTATGGATCTAATCAATTATTTGAAAAATGAGCCTACCAATATCATAAACAACCATTAGAAAGTAATCTCAGATTGCAATTAGTGTAAAGTGTAAACAGGCACTCAGTTTCATTAAATTAATAAATAACATATTACATATATGTGGAATGCTAGTGTCTTTGGGTAACCTTACTGTAGTGTGAACCAATTTCTTTACTCACTACACACTTATTCTTATCCCAAACTCCAATACTCCAAACAACAATGCCCAAACATTTTCTTATTTTGAATATTTTCTCATGTCCTTGAGTTACTCAGCCTTTCACAGGAAAAGGAAAGAAATAAACATATTAATACTCATAAATATAGGTCAATGACTCAAAAGTAGTTTCAGTTAATAAAGAGAAGTACTAGGGTAGAATGACTCAAGGTTATGAAAGTAAGCACTAAGAGATAAAACAAAGAAAACAAAGTAAATGGGAATAAACCTGAAGTGGTCAAACCTCAAACCATAAGATTGAAGTAATTTTGTAGCCCTTTGTTTTTCTGATGCGATTGCCTCTGTGTTCATCCCAGATGATGACTTTGTTGATAATCTGAGATCAGGTTGCTCCTTTAGTCTGTTGACATCTCCATAGACTGACTCTCACCATGCAAATCCTATTTGGAGGCCTCTCCTCACCTTCTTATAAAGGACGTGATTAATATATTTTTTACAGACAGTGTTTATCAACAATATATTCAGGCCACTTGGTCCTCTTCAATGTAGTATTTTAGCCCCAAGATGGCTTTCCAATTTGAGCATGTCATATCAATTGTTGATGGCAAAGTCTGTTTGAATGATCGGACAACTGCCTTATACTACAAGGTGAGAATCTACTGTTTTGTTTTCTTCATGTAGACAGAAATAAGGAGCACCTTGTCTTTTATGATGTCCCAAGGAGATCATATTTTGTGTAGGGATCCAGGAGGTTACCTTTCTTTGGTTATCCTTCTTTTTTCATTCACAGTCAAAGGTGCTTGGCTCTTTACATTTTGAAGGCTCTCACTTTTAGAGTTAAGCCTTACAGGGAACTCCGAAGGACACTAAGCTGATTTCTTTCATCATATTCTAGTCATCAGTGGTATCAGATACCTTGTGGATACTACAATTTCGTGCACATATGGACATGTGTTAGTGATATAATGCCCCCTCTCTTAACACACTGTAATGTCCCCTTCTCAAACCTGATTGTTCTTGTGACTGTTGGCCTTTTTTCTGGAAACCCGAAGGCTAGTCGGAAGATAAATTAGGGTTTCCTATTTTTGAGGAGGTCGTTGTTCAGAGATGGTGGATTCAATGGCGGATTCCTTCTGGGTTTTCAGAGGGCTTCGCAGTGGTATGTTCATCTCGGCATTCAGAGCACTTTTTGGAATTTACTATTTTTAGTAAATTCTATTTTTGGCAGTAATCAGGATGGTATCAGGCAGTTGACTTTCCCCTTCAGTTGATTCAAGTGGCGTATTCAGTTTCGGGCTTCAGAATGCAGTTCTGGGAAGTCGAGCTCATTTCACTTAAAAATAACATTATAATTAAAATGTTATTTTATCACCTTGGCCTAGTCGAATGACTTAATGTCGTTTTAAAAGGTGGACTCAAAGGGTGGCGCCTTCATTAAGGTTATAATTAATATTTGGTGAATTTTCCAAAGTCAAAGGAAATTAATGTGGGCGCATTTATCAAGGTGATGTTTTAATTAAAATATGATTATTGAGCTAAAGGTGAAAAGGACGCCTTATTGAAGGAAAAGTTAGGGTTTGAGCTTGAGTTGGATTTTAGGGTTTCGTGAAGTCAAACGGAACTTATAAAAAGGAGTCTTGTGCATCATTTCTTCATCTTTGGACGACTATACTGTTATGCTGCCGAATTGGCTCTGGGACTGCTTCGAGGAATGAAGGCCTCCTAGCTTGGGCATCGCTTCGTGTTTGAAAGACAACATCTAGTGGTGATTTTGTATCTGTGAGTTGCATTTAGCTCGTGCATTGTGTTTAGTTATTTGCATTGTCAAATCTGTTTTGGGCATTTTAGTGTTGCAGCATTTTAGCTTCATTTAATACAGCAGATTGCATGTTTTTACTCATATCTCAAAAAACACAAAAATGCTAGTTCTGGGTATTGCATCAATCTTTAAGTTTGTAAGGAGCGTTCATTTTCTCCAATTTATAGATCTTAATGTTGTGTATTGAATTTTTAATACCAAGTTGAATTCTTCAGCTGGGCCGTACCATTTCCTTTTCTTGGAATTTGTGTCTTTTAAAAGATTCAAGGTTTGGGTGGAGTTCTGTGGTCCAAGTTTGGTCGCCTCCTCCCTAAGGGTGTTATGCATTTGTTTTCAAGTCAATATAGTTAGTAACGAGAGAGATAAGTGCATTTTAGTGAGTTTAAAGGGTGCTGGTTTGATACATTAAGCTGCAGGTCTGTTAAATCAGATTAAAGAAGTCTGCATTTTCTTTGGGATTGGTGTTAGGGAATCCTTAAGACTTGTGGAAGACATCTTCGTAGTTGCATCTCTATTTACTTCTCTGGTTGTATCGAAAGCAGGTGTTGTTTAACATATTGCAAGCTGCTGGTTATATGATAAAAAGTGCAGATCTGATTTTGACAGTCCGAGAAATCTGCATCTTCTGATTTGGGTTTGGCATTGTGGTTTACTTAAAAGCTTGAAGCAGATTTATTGTTGAATGCACCAATTGAAAGGAATCTGATATCTTGACATTGCAGGCAATAATTATATATTGTAAACTGGCAGTAGTACTGACCAGTATTCCTAATATTGCATTGTCATTATTTGTAATACTCGTTCTTGCTTTCAGTACTAGTTTGAAATAGTTATAACTCCGCCCTATGGTAGCTACTTCCCATTCTGGGTGAGCAAGCACATTCTGGGTGTTGAGTAGTTTCAGTATTCAGCATTTCATTTCAAACTTTGCTTTCTGTAATCACTCCGTCATATGGTCGCCCCTCACTCCGCATCGGATTGGGTAGCACATACTTGACGTTGAGTTCCTTTCTGTATTTAGACTAGAAGATCCTCTGACCAATGCTCGCCATCATCGGCACCATTCTGGTTAGAGTTGCTTTCTTGCACGTTTTGGTTTATACATCTAACCTTAATGGGTGCACTGTTGTAATTGGAAATCTGTTAATTTGAAAAACAAAAAAAAAATTTGGCTCGGAATATTTCACACACTAGCACCAATGCTTGCCAGTCCTCATATTCCTGCATCATGTGTGACAGGTGATCTGGATTTGATTGGCAATGTGGTACAATATGCTAAATTGGTGAAACTTAATGTGTTATAAAAGAACAAAAAAGAGAAATCTTTTGGCTTGCTTCTACACTTGGGAATGAAGGTAATAATGATAGGTTATGATAAAGGTCATATTTTTGTACTATTTATAAGTTCTAGCTTGTGTTTAGCTGTAATTACCCAGCATAATATTGACTTCAAGCATAGTTTTCTTGTTTGTTTTCCCTTGTAAATATAGACTGACTATTAGGCTCTATTTATTTAGTTTTATTTTTTTGCAAAAATGTTGCAGAAAATTTCACTGTAATACTGTCATGGGTATGAAACATCCCATTTTTTCTGTTTTTTCCCTTCTCAGGGAAATTCTGTTTTTGTGACCTTGCTATCCTTTTAATATAATGGTGACCTTGTCCTCAATGTTCATGTTTTTTAGAATAGTAGTGAACCACAGCTAAGGCAAATCAATCCAGTAAACAGAAGTAATATAAACTGTAGTGTAAATGAAAGCTTTATTGAAAATGAGAGTTATTTAATGAAAGTCAGCTATCTCTGTCAAGAAATGTTTTTGTATGAATTGATAAATAATGAAACTACAATGTGCCCCCTTTGTATGAAGCAGCTTAGTATATACAACCAAGTATTTCAAGAGATAAAAAAATTCTAATAAATCATCCATTATGCATGGACAAGGACAAATAGGGTGGGCATATAGGATGGACAACCTTAGGAGTGATAATCAAGTTATGGTCAACATTTTATTTTGCAATTTTTAGGCCCTTTAGAGTGGGTTATGGGGGTCTAACTTTGCAAAAAGGATTTATATATCCTTTCTTCATGTTGTAGAAGCCCTAAGTTCTCCGATGTTATGTTTTCTGAATGGGGTTGATTTGAGCTACCCACAAAGTGACCCACTAGTTTTTTGGTGTTTTGTTAGAATTTTGACCTGAAATATAATTTTTTAGGGAGTCAAATTAAGTTATTGATTTGGGTTTAGGGTTTAGTGCATGGATACAACTTTCTTTTTGGGGGTTTGGGTTGGTTTTGGGTTCATTTGTACAAAAAACATATAAAAATCATAAATATATACATCTTTGCAGCCAAAATATAGGAATTAAGTTCATAATACCACATAGCATCATATATTAAACAAAACCACCATAGAAATAAAAAATACTATTTCAATGTCAATTTGTTGAACTTGAATGTCATGACAGATATTCATTGTTCAATATTAAAATAATAAATTCATTGTTCGATATTAAAATAATAAAATGAGCAATCAATGTCATACGGGTATTCAAAAAGATCATCATCATTATCATTGACAATAGATGATGCAGGTAGATAATGTTGTACCCCAAAATTTAAATTTTTGTTACACTTAGACATTTTGAAGAAATGAGTAAAAGTCTTGTTAAATTAGTCAAAAAGGTCAGAATTTGGGTGTGCATGTCTTGCATGAGGGGTAAAAACTCAAAATTTCCAAAATCTGACGATCTGGGTCTGCTAAGAGCAGCTTAATCTACAAAACCCAGATCTTAGTTTTTCATCCCTAAATTTTAGGAAAACTGCTATTTTTAGAAATTTTCTAAAATTAGTAATGTTTCCTGGGTTTCTTTGGAAATGGATACTGGCAAAACTTTCTAAAAATAGAAAGTTGGTCTGACAGGGTCCAAACTGATTTTGATTGGCTCAAAATACATCCATATCAGGCTGGTGCAGTCAGAATCTCAAAATAATCAGTTTTGCCCTACTGGGTCTATTCTGCTTTTTCAGAAGCATATTTGGAGCTCCGAGGTCATCAATGGAGGTCAGTCGGCTGTCAGGCGTCGGATTCAGCATTCAGAACATTCAACAGAAGGTGAAATGATGAACATGCGTAAAGAATGAGGAAGAAAATGAAAGATGATGAAAATTTTCTAACACTGCCAGACATGGGCGCCCCAGGTGAAGAAAGGCGCCTATCTTTTTAGGGCATCAAATGTCAAAATTAGGGTTTGTGCCTCCAGTCAAAGTTGCTCAGTTCTCTGCCAGCTCCGCGACAGATTCATCGGTGCAGTCAATAGATCATCCAGTCATCCAGAATTCGACGCCAAACACGAGGTATTCAAACTGAAGCCAGAGTGGAAAGAAGTGAAATTTATCAAAAAATGGCTAAGTCTGGGTGAAGTAGGCGCCCCAAGTGAAGAAGGGTGCCCAAGTTTTCAGGGGCTCTAACAGATGAATTCAGAGAAGTATGTCTAACGTGATTTCTTCGCAGTTGATCCAGCTCACCAACGAGATATCCAGCGCGTCTATTGGAGGTCACAGTCGCCAGATACAAGAAGCCGAATAGAGAGTTTGATAAGAGCTGAATTTCAAAGTTTAGAAGCAGACACAAAAACGGTGAAAAATAAGCTAAGTCTGGTAAACATGGGCGCTCCCAGCCAAGATGGGCGCCCAAACTTTTGAGGGCATAAAATTCATTGTCTGGCAAAATCTCTTCCAGAAGAGCCCTCCTTATTTTTCGTCAGCTCCGCGATGAGCATAACCAACAGTCAATCCGACGCCCGAAGCTCCAGATTCGACGAGATCATCTGTAGAAGAGTACCTAATGAAGAAATTTGAAGATCACAAAAATGGCTAACTCTAGACAAAATGGGCGCCCCTGGAAGGAAAAGGCACCCATGATTTCAGAGGTCGAAATAAAGGATTTTGCCAGAGGTGCCTCTAGAACATCTTTCTCAGAATCAGTCAAGCTCCGCCGTGAAACCTTCAACTCGCCTGTCGGATCAATCTGCCAACGGGAAATCAGAGGTGAAGTAGCATGTCAAAATGGTGAAAAGTTGAAAATATAAAAAAATAAACTAACACTGGAGGAAGTGGGTGCCCTAGGTGAAGAAGGGCGCCCAAATTGTCATGCCTTAGAGAATTTTTTGAGATTTTCAAAAAGTTTCAAAATTACCAAGTGAAGGATGGCATCCAAGTTCAATGAAGCTGAGTTTTAGGGTTTTGGAAATAAAAGCAAAGAAAGCAAAACCTAATCCAAAGCCCTAAAGTCTATTTAACATTATTCTTTCATGTATTTTTCATTATTTTTGCAGGTAGCATCCAGAGGAGAAAGTTGGAGCAGCAAGTTAGAAGAATTTTTGTGATTCAAGAATCCATCTTTGCTGGTTTTGCATCAGATTTTTCAAATCAGCAAGCATAAACCCTTGCTTTTTCAAGCTTTTTCATCCAGAAGATTGAATTTTTCAAGCAAAAGGCCAAGGCATTCCATTTTTCAATCATCTTGGTCTTTTTGCCTTAATCTTCTGAAGAATTTTTCAAGAACTTCATCAAGTTGTAGCAAATGCTTTTATTTTGCATGTCAGTGAAAACTTTAGTGCATTCAAATTTCAACCATCTGGGTCCTTTCCAATCAGTCTTCTGAAGAAAACCCATATCACAGCTTTTTTTCAAGAAAATTTCAAAACTTAGGGTTGGCTGCTTTTTCGATCAACCATCAGGGTTTTGCAAATCTAATCAACTGGGTCCATTTCTAATCTTGTTTTGAACAAAACCCAGGTGCCAACTTTTTCGGTGATGTTGTACCCAAAACCAAAATTTTTGCTTCATCAAGGCATTTTGTTTAAAAGTCTAAATCTTGCTAAAATGTTGTAGAATACAGTCTTGGGCAATATCAAGCATGGAGTTTTTGTCAATATTTTGTCAGTCAAAGTCAGTTTTATTGATCAAAACTTGAAGCAGAGAATCAAAATAGAGCTTTTCACGACAGCATTTCATGTTGCATACAGTCATTCCAGTGGTCGAAACAGAGTTTTCAGTGATCAAATCATGAAGATTTCTCAGGAAAAGGCCAAAAAGTGCAAGTATAGCCCAGGGGCGCCCAACTTTTTGAAGGTTAAGATTTTGCTAAAAGTGTTCAAGCATCCAGTCAATCTCTTCAGAATTGGTCTGGCTATCCGATGAGCTATCTAGCGAAGGTTTCCGAGACCCATAGCTCCGGCAAACAGCGACAAAAGTTGAAATCCTCAAAGTTCCAGATGTGAGAAATTTGTCTTTTTCAGGCAAAAGCGCGCCTCTAGCCTGAGGGCGCCCATCTTAAGGAGGGGGTAAATCTTGGCATTTTCGATACTGGATGCAGTCAATTCGTTCATAACTAGTCTGCTTATCCGACGAGATATCAAATGCAGTCATCCGAGTTTCAGAACTCCGGCGGCAATCATCCGAAGATCAGCTTAAAATGGAGTTTTCGCGTTTCTGAGCTTCTCCGTTTATTCCCAGTGCAAGTACAGCCCAGGGGCGCTGGTTTAAAGGACCCTTCAGATGGTAGAATTTGCATATGAAGTCTTCCTAACATCAGTACTACTCTAGCCCAGCTTCGCGATGCATCATCCTGCTTGTTAATCCGACGTTCCAAGTGATCGTGGTGGAGGTTCTACCAAGCACGTAATTTCACGGGCGGACCAACAAACGATTTTTAGTGTATTTCTATAGTCCAGAGGTGCCTAGCCTTTAGGCCTGTCAGATGAGCCCGTTCGCGTTCGAAGTCTTCACGGCTATTGAGCATAATCATTTTATCTATCCAACGAGCCTAGCCGTCAGCCTTCGGGATTTGGCAAACGCTTGTACGTGTGAGGTCTTTAGTGTAATACTGCAAAGTGAAGATATCCGGAAAATGGCTAAGTCTGGAGCGGTAATTTTAAATAAAATACACACTGGAGTTTTTGAGGTCTTAGAAGCAGTTTTCTTGCTTCGTCACCTCCAGAGACTTCTCTTGTGGGCCCTTCTGGCTGTCCGTTAAAACAGATTGTGCCTGAATCGGGTCATCCCAGCTCCAGATATCAAAGGTCAAAGTAGGGTATTTTGGTGAAAGTTCGACTTTCGTCAAAAGACACCAGTGCAACCAAGAGCCAGGGGCACTTTTACTTTTGAGGCCCTTAACACAGCTTTCAGTGTCGTACATACAGTCATTGGATGCAGAATGTCTCTAGGTCAGGAGCTTCGTTTCCTGTCAGCAGGGTTCACCATTCGCCGTCAGCAGCCATTTGAAGTGTCAGATGGCAGTTTAGGAAAATGGCTAAGTCTGGAACCCGTAAAGCAATTTAATCAGGGGCGCCTAATTTTTCAAGGGGTTAAATGATGACTGCAGTAGTGTCTCCCAGCGCATTTCTTCCTTGTTCAGAGGCTTTCCGATGAATTCTCCTACCGGTCCCAAAGATCGAATTTTTCATAGCAATGATGACTTTTCGGAATCAGTGAAGTCTACGGTGAAGCCTAAAGCTTCATGTCAACTAAAGTTGAATAATATTTAATATTTATTATGCATATTTAGCATTAAAATGGCATCTCTAAAATTGATGCCTTTGCAAATTGCATGATGAATATTAATTTATTATTATTTATTTCCGGACTCAGTGTCAGTATCAGTGTAACTGAAAGGGGTCCAATCAGAAGGCTTCTATTTTCAAGGTTTAAATCTTGCAAATTTCAGATTGATGCTAATTCATCTTCTTTAAGCATTGCCATCTCATTTATTATTCACAAAGCTAAAGAGCGTTTTTCTTAAGAGAAATTCATATTTCAAACAGCATGCATGAGAAATTCGTCAAGCAAAGGCTAATTTTAGCAAACCAAAGGCAAATTTCATTAACAATCATTGGCTAAGACATCAAAACATTTTATTTATGGGTACAAGTCGAATTATCAGACTTCCATGGCTGAAAGAATTAAAACTTCTTTCTTCTGTCTTAAATTCTTCTATTTCTCATCTTAAATTATTTCGCATGTTTGAAGAATTGGTACTTTTACAAAACAAATCATCGGGTTGATTCGAATAGCTTCCTCGAGAAAACCCATGTGCCAATTTTTCATGAAATTTACTCAGAGCATCAATTCTCGAGGCTTAATTTTCCCAAGAAAATTCCTTGCATGGTCGAGTAGAAGTCACCGCAAATTCTGATAGGGTTGTTTAGAATCTCTTTTGACAAACCCATATCTCGATTTTCGAAAAATAACTCTTCGAAGTTATTTTTAGCCTCAGAAGCTATTTTATTTTAAAGTTGTCGTAATATATGTTCACACTAACAAAAAGTTTTTCGTAGTAATATCAACCTGAAGACCAAATCGGTCTTAATTCATGATTTCGTTAGAAAAGATGAGACCGATTTGTATCAAGCCGTAGAAGAGATAATGGCCATCACTTCAGTTACGGAGCCGCCAAAGGTACAGTCAGTGAAATGCTAGTTTGAGTGTGCAAAGATTGCTCAAGTTGCTAACATCTCGGGATGTTGATTTGACAAATTCTGAGGATTGTTGTCGAGATCACGACCAACTAACCTCTCGATAGATATTTTATGGAGTTAACTTCGTTACCTTCTGTTAAAGCCTCATGCATTCGAGATTTGCCTTTATTTACTTGGGGTATCTTAGGGTTTTTCGTTAACCGATGGTAGTCTTCCGCTAACTTGCTTTTCAATAAGGACGCATGCTCGCACAATTGTCCATTTAGGTTATTTGTACCCATTAACTGATGGTAGCTTCCGGTATAGTTTACTTCATTAGGGTTTGCAGCAAATCTTGCATGCATTGCAAGAACTGTAGATGACAAGGTGATTTTAGGGTTCCCTACACCTTGATGTATATAAATAAGAGCTTTTGCTCATTTGTAAATAACTTTTCGAGAGAGAAATATATGCTGCGCCTACCTTGCCCTCAATATTGCTCTTTTGGTATTTGTTCATGTGTCTTCGCTATTATGATTAATTGTTATGCCACATAGGGTTTCATGCAATTGTAATGGTGGATTCTTTCTGTCTTGTGAATCTTTTATCATTTCAATCAAGTGTTATGCCACATAGGGTTTCATGAGATTGTGATGATAAATCTGTTTTGTGAAGTCTTTACTACTTTGATCAAGTGTTATGCCACATAGGGTTTCATAAGATTGGCGTGATAAATTCTTCCCATAGTTTAGATAAATCTGTTTGAACATCTTTACCATTGAGGTCAATTGTTATGCCACATAGGGTTTCGAGAGATTGAGATGATAAATCTGATTTATGTCTATTTACCATTGTGATCAATCGTTATGCCACATAGGGTTTCGAGAAATTACGGTGATAAATCTGTTTTGTGAATCTTTATCATTATAATTAAAGGTTATGCCACATAGGGTTTCGTGAGATTGTGGTGATAAAGGCTGTTTTGTGAAGACTTTACTATTTCGATCAAGTGTTATGCCACACAGGGTTCCATAAGGTTGTCTTGGTAAATTCTTAAATCTGTTTTGTGCCCAATAAGCTGGTTTAGATTGAGATGATAGTTGCGCCACCTTGCCTTCAAGTAGAGAATCTAAACTCGTTTATCGTCCGATAGTCAATCCCTGCTCCATTTCCTCATGCTCTGTTTTCTTGAGGAAACTGGATAGATTTAAAGTAGTTAGCTTAGTTGTAGTTAATGATCTGCAAAACCAGAAAATCCTTAGCTGCAACGTTCTTGGTTTTCTTAACCTTGTGCCTCTTCCAGCTGAGAACAAAAAGATTGGACTTAGATTACTTTTCTTTTCCATGCATTCCAGCACAATGAGGGAGCTTCCCCTCCTAATTTGAAGAGCACTCATTGCGTAGTGTACATAGCTGTCCGTACAAACCTGCACTCTAGAGGTGTTAGATTTTACGTCAACAGGTGAAAATTTGAAGAAATTAGGGTTTGCTGCTTTTTTAGGCAAAATTCAAAATTTTCAAAAATGGACGATCTGGGTTGTCTTGCATCGGAATTTTGAACAAAACCCATATCTCAGAAAAATTCCTCAAAAATTTGTCTGTTGGAGCACAAAAATCAGCATTCTAAAACTAGAAGTTTGCTCAGAACTTGTCTGAACCTAGGCAAGTTTACAGTCATTCTTCAAGTTTTTTGAAATGGAGTACACTCCCAATGTTTTCAAGACTGAATCAGCTCTCTATCATGACTACATCAAAACAGCTAAGACAGATTTGCATCATATCAAGCCAGTGTTCGATCTACATGCCTTGGAGAGCGCAGGCAACACCTCAATCAGAAACCTGGGACATTCTGGACTCCTCGCAGCAGCGTCAATTCCTATATCAGTTCAAAGTCTTAAGTTTGTAATCGCTTGCATCAAGCATTACAACCCAGCTACTAGGGAGATTCAGTCAGCAGATGGCAGATTAATTTGCAGTCTAAAGCCTGTTATGATCGAGAAGTGTTTTTCCATTCCCCCATGGCCTGAAAGCGTTACAATCTCAAAGGGTGAATGTGAAAGAATATGGGAGATGCATAAAGAAAAATACAATAAGAAGATTGTGCTGAAGTGAATGAAAGAAAAACATAAGATTCTGCCAGGTCATATTTCGATGATGTCAGCAAAGTTTGAGAAAGCGGCCAATGAGGTCGAAGATTTCCTGAGATCTGTTGCAGATGCTGAAGATATTCTAGAAAAGCGGTGTTTTGCTATTGAGGGCATTGATGCACCGAACCGGGACACAGTTTCTAATTTTCTAGCGGAGTTGATCGAGCTTTAAAGTAACTTTCTTCTAGAAGCTTTCTTTCCCGCTTTCTTTCTATTCTTGGAATGATCCTTATCCATTCTTTGAGAAGAGAAAGAAGATAAGATGTAATAGTTGGCATTTCCCGCTTTTTTCTGCTTTCTAGGGTTTTAGATGTTATCTTTTTTCTAGATTTAGTAATAAAGCTCGCTTGCTAAGCAAGCCCTAGATTGTGAAAGCAAGGAGATTTTAGGGTTCCCTACTCCTCTGCTTCTCTATAAATAAGAGCCTTTGCTCATTAGTTTCTTTAACGGTTATTGTGCTAGCAAATTGCGAGCCTGTATTGCAGCAAGTTGTTATTCAGTTTCAGTTCACTTTGTGTTGGAACTGTGCTAGAGATAACAAAACGCTGAGCCTATTGTGCCTTCTATTTGTTATTTGAGTATTGTTCAATTGTGTTGTGATAGCAAATTGTTGAGCCTCTTTAGCCAACAAGGAGTTAGTGTGATTGCTGTTTCTAGTGTGTAAGAACAAGATTGCAAGCCTCCTTAGCTGCAATTTCTTGTTCTAGGCATGTTAGAAGTGAGCTTGTTCTAGAGATTTGAGTAATAAAATCACGAGCCTCCTTTGCTTTGATATAAAATCTCAAGTTTCCGTTATTTATGTTTTACTTTTATGATCTTGATTTCAACTTGCATTAAAGTGTGTAGGTGTTTGTTGAGAGATAGTTCATTGAAGTATTTTGTCAGAAAATCTACCTTGTCCATTTCTAGTTTCTCTCGCTCTGCTATTACTTGAGAAACCATAAACATCTTTAGTTTAAGTCAGTTGTAGTTGAAGTTCTTTAAATCAAAAAATCTCAGCTGCGGCGTTCGTGTTTAATAAACCTTGTGCTCTAAGCTGATAAAAAAGATAGGCAACTTAGTTCTAGTTTACTTTCTTTCAAACACCATCAGCAAGAGGGAGCTTCCCCTCCTAATTTGAAGTGCAGTTTATCTGTGCATAGCTGTCCGTTTCAAATACACATACCAGAGGTGCGAATTTAAACGCCAACATATAAGAAGAACCACAAAGAGTGTCACTAGCACTCGCACTAGACGTATGTGCTAGCTATTTGACTCCTTCACAAATGAAGAATGTTGGGAAGTGGAAGCATCCAAGTTAGTATGCTTTGGTGTTATATCCCAAAACATTGTTTCCCCTTTCTTGTAGTCATTTTGTTTGTGCAAAAGAAGGCACAAGTTGGAATTCATGTATTCTAAGTCCACTACCTTTTTGATTTCAATTGGTTGTGCTTTATTGAGTGGATGAAAGAGTGTTTGCTCCAATTTTACCCAAATTAAAATGCATTGGCAACCTATTGAGGCAAAGTTAGAGTTATATGTAATGTCCCCATTTTGGGTTCTCTTGCATTGCAGTTGGCTTTGACCTTCTTGATGTGTGTCAGCTTTATTGGAGGGGTTGTTTGGTGTTACTAGTGAGCTTAGATGGCACTTTTCAAAGTTATTTCTGACTTTTGGTGTGTTCTCCAAGATTCTTGGAGAGAAAATCTATTTATAGTAAGGCACTCTGTCAGGTCCAATTCTCATTATTCATCATCGGTATAATTTCAGTGCAATCAGTTTTTGATTCCAATGCTTTTTGACAGTTTTTGCAAATCGGATGTATTAATGAGCTATAATTTAATTATTTTTACTAAGGTTGCTAATTTTATTAAAATAATTTAATGAGCACTTTAGTATAATAGCTTGTTGGAATGAGAATTGAAATTTTTAAATGTTGGATGTCGATAAAGTGATTTTTGGTGTTGGAAATGTTTAAATAATAATATAAATCACTTTTTGGAGTAACAAGGTGTATTTAATTTATAAAGTGATTTTATATTATTTTTTGAAAGGCTTTCAAAAATGTTATAAAAGGAGTTTTGTGAGTTCATTTGCATTATTCAAGGATTTTGTTAATTTCTCTTTTGGAGATTTGTGTTTGTGGCCATATTTCTCACCGGAGGGACGAAAACCCTGAAGGTTTCCTAATGGAGGAAAACTCGGAAGGCAGTGCTTTTCCATCCGGGGATTGATAGTGTGTTGAAGACTTTGCAAATGGGAACGAAAACTCTCGTTTCAGATTTAGAGGTGAATCTAGGTAGGGTTCCTATTTGTATTAAAAAAGTTTGCAAGTGGAATCATTTAGATTTCATGCAGGTGCAATACAATTGTCGATTAATTAATTTATTGAGGTTTGCAGGCAAAGGATAAATTATTATTTTCTCCAGTTTATCGAGGTGTGCAAGACTATTTGGATAGCCAACGGACAAGACAATGTGGACCATTGGCTGAAAGCGTTCCTAGCGACGTTGAGGGGCGTAGCCATCGATTGGTACAGCGAACTGGATGCAGTTCACCGAACAGCATGGAGAACATTGAAGAGGGCATTCCAAGACGAATTCAAACTCCTCCGAGATGATAGTGAAATCGTAGCAAAAATCTACAACACAAAGCAAGGGAAGAATGAGAACGTATGAGCCTACAACCGTAGACTCAAAGAACTGTTGGGAAAACTTGAGACCCAACCGGCCGACGGACTAAAGAAGCGATGGTTCATCAAAGGCTTACTCTCGTTGGTAAGAAAAAAAATGAAATTTGTACCTCTGTTGTTGTACGCCGAGGTGTACAATCGAGCGATGGATATAAAGAGTGAAAACAAAACATTCTCCCGAGGGAAATGAAAGACAGATGGTGAGGGAAGTTTGGACGACAACAATGACAGTGAGTGAAAAATAGTGCAAGCACTCTGGAAGGATATGATAAGAATGATGAAAGAATTAAAGGCCGACAAGGAGAGCACAAAGGAAGCCAAGGAACTATGGTGTATGGATTGCAATGGAGGAGGTCACACAAAAAAAAATTGCTTGAAGAAGCTGTTTTGTGATATCTGCCAAGTGATGGGACATTCCGTTAAGGAATTCCCATACAACTTAAAAATAAGGAGTGCGCAAGTACTCTTCGCTTAGGGAGAACCGTCAACACTGCTAAGCACACCATCAAAACCCCAGAACAACTCCAACGCGTCCCTTGGAGGGTACCGCAATAACCGAAGGAGCAATAATAGTACCCTGAGAAGTAAGATACAGTACGATGGTAAAGGAAGGCCCATGATACAATGCCAAAAGTGCAATGAATGGGGCCACTTAGCTAGGGAATGCCAAATCGGTCAGGGTTTGGGGGGAAGACTTTGTAAGTGGTGTGGAATAGGTGATCATGAAGACAACAAATGCCCCAAATAGAAAGGCATTCGTATGCTAGAGGTGGAGGAGCAAGAGGTACTTGCTATCACCAGAGCGCAAGCAAAGAAGGTCACCTACCTAGATCCACGTACGAAAAGGCAAAGAATGAGGGAAGCAAAAGCAAAAGTGAAATTGGTGATGATGAAAGAAAACAAAACACCTCTGGAGAACCTAGGCACCTCTCGGCGATCGAAGATGAAAACCAACATTGTACGGCGGGTACTGTAGACCATCGTACCGGTAAAGGTGACCAACCTCCAGACTTTGCTGCAGTTGGGACTGGCGATCACGAACGTTGTTGGGGATGGCAAGCACTAGCAATCGGAGGGCCGAAGGAAAGAATTGGTACCAGAACCACCACCGTACGGTGAACAAATCATCGACCCAATACTGCTGATGACAAACATCGGGAAGATGCCAACGGTCGTCCAAATAGAGATTGAAGGGATAATCCTGACAAAAACTATTGTCGATGGAGGATCGGGAGTCAACATACTACCCGAAGACACATGGAAGAGTCTTGGGAAGCCAACACTTTGGCCATTGACATTCCAACTCGTGGGTGTCAATCAGCATGGCATGAAACCGTTGGGAACATTGATGGTGCAGAAGGTGATGATCGAGACACAACTGTTTTTGCTAAACTTCGTAGTTATCCCACTATAGAGGAAGGCGTACGATGCGTTGCTCGGAAGAGGGTGGTTGGTGGCAGCTAGGGCAAATCACAATTGGAAAAGAAACACGCTGTCCATAGATAGCAACGGAAGTATGTAATCCACCTAAGGAATCAAGCAGTCAGTGAAGAATTGGCATTGTCAGATTCTGAATTGGAGAAAGGAGGTGGAATGGAGGAAGGAGGAACCATAGAGCCAAATGATGAAGGCATTTTAGACCTCCATGAGTGCTTGGAGGACGAGAAAAATTCATTGCACGGACTGTTCCACTGGGAGATGGAGGACTATGAAGTTTTTCAACAAGACTGCAACATGCTAGAAGTTCAAGATGAAGGGACGGGGGAAGACAAAGCATCAACAAGCCAATTGTTCCCTCTGAAGTACGAAAAATATAAAGGAGTGGCCAAAGTAGATGACACACTAGCACACCACTTTGAAGGAGATAAAGTGATCAAGTACGAGGAACCAAACATAAAGAAGGTCAAGATAATCCTCGTATGATCCTAGTGGGAGATGACTAGAACCCCATACTAAAAGTAGCTACATTCAAGATTTTCATGGAGTACAAGGACGCCTTCGCATGGACATACAAGGACTTAAAGGGCGTACCTCCGGAGTTATGTGTACACCGAATTCCACTTGTACCTGGAGCACATCCCGTACGAAAGAGACCGTACCGGATGAACAAAAACTATGTCGTGAAGGTACAACAAGAAATTGAAAAGATACTCAAGGTTGGAATCATATTCAAGGTAGAAATGAGTGACTGGGTGTCACCAATCGTGATATCACTGAAGAAGGAACTAGAACAGATCCAGATATGCGTAGACTTCCGAAGCCTCAATGTGGTGACAATAAAAGATCCCTTCCCGATCCCATTCACCGATTCAATATTGGAGGAAGTAGTGGGTCACGAGATGTACTTATTACTTGATGGGTTTTCAGGGTACAATCAAATAAGCATAGCTGAGGAGGACAAACTCAAAACAACGTTCGTTGTTGAAGACAAAGTGTATGCATATAATCGGATGTCATTCAGTTTGTGCAATGCCCCAACAACGTTCTAGAGGATAATCCTGCATATATTCGATAAGATGTCTGTAGGGAATTTCAAGGCATTCTTGGATGACTGGTCCATTTTTAGCAATGAACAAACACATCTGAAGGCCCTTCAGGAATGCATGGAACGCTACAGATTGGCTCGGGTGGCACTCAACCCCAAGAAGTGTCGGTTCATGGTACTCCAAGGGAAACTACTAAGACATATAGTCTATAAGGAAGGACTGAAGACCGATCCTGACCAAATCCAGGTGATCATGTTGATGGAAACTCCTTAGAATGTCACGGGAGTGAAGTCATTCCTCGGTCACGTCGGATATTATAGACAGTTCATAAAGAACTTTGCCCAGATATTGTTGGTGTTTAAATTCGCACCTCTGGAATGCGTATTTGAAACAGACACTATGCACAGATAAACTGCTCTTCAAATTAGGAGGGGAAGCTCCCTCTTGCTGATGGTGTTGAAAGAAAGTAAACTAAGAACTAAGTTGCCTATCTTTTTGATCAGCTTAGAGCACAAGGTTTATTAAACACAAACGCCGCAGTTGAGATTTTCTGATTTAAGAACTTCAACTACGACTAACTTAAACTAAAGACGTTTCTAACTTCTCAAGTAATAAGCAGAGCAAGAGAAACTAGAAATGAACAAGGTGGATTCTCTGACAAAATACTTCAATAAACTCTTTCTCAACAAACATCTACACACTTCAATGTAAGCTGAAATTAAGATCATAAAAGTAGAACACAAATAACGGAAATCTGAGATGTTATATCGAGGCAAAGGAGGCTCATGATTTTATTACTCAAACTTCTAGAACAAAACTTACTTCTAACATGCCTGGAACAAGAAATTGCAGCTAAAGAAGCTTGCAATCTTGTTCTTACACAATACGAACAACAATTACAATAACTTCTTGTTGGCTAAAAGAGACTCAACAATTGGCTATCATAAAACAATTGAACAACACTTTAGTAACAAATAGAAGGCACAATAGGCTCAGCATTTTGTTATCACTAGCATGGTTTTAACACAAAGTGAACTGACACTGAATAACAACTTGCTGGCTAAAAGAGACTCAACAATTTGCTATCACAATAACCGTTAAAGAAAACTAATGAGCAAAGGCTCTTATTTATAGGCAAGCAGAGGAGTAGGGAACCCTAAAATCTCCTTGCTTTCACAATCTAGGGCTTGCTCAGCAAGCAAGCTTTATTTCTAAATCTAGAAAGAAGATAACATCTAACACCTAAGAAAGCAGAAAAAAGCGGGAACGCCAACTATTACATTTATCTTCTTTCTCTTTTCAAAGAATGGATAAGAATTATTCCAAGAATAGAAAGAAAGTGGGAAGAAAGCTTCTAGAAGAAAGCTGCTTTAAAGCCCGATCACATCCGCTAGAAAATTAGAAATTGTGTCCCAGTTTGGTGCATCTATGCCATCAATAGCAAAACACCGCTTTTCTAGAATATCTTCACCATCTGCAACTGACCTAAGGAAATCTTCGACCTCATTGGCCGCTTTTTTCAAACCTTGCTGACATCATGAAGTGTGACTTGGCAGAGTCTTATGTATTTCTTTCATTCACTTCAATACAATCTTCTTGCTATATTTGTCTTTGTGCATTTCCCATATCCTTTCACATTCACCCTTTGAGATAGTGACACTTTTAGGCCAAGGGGGAATGGAAAAACACTTCTCGATCATATTAGGCTTCAAACTGCAAATCAATCTGCCATCAACTGATTGAATCTCCCTTGTAGCCGGGTTGTAATGCTTGATGCAAACGATTACGAACTCAAGACTCTGAACTGATATAGGGATAGACGCTGCTGCGAGGATTCCAGAGTGTCCCAAGTTCCTGATGGAAGTGTTACCTGCGCTCTCGAAAGCGTGTAGATCGAACACCGGCTTAATGTGATGCAAATCTGTCTCAGTTGTTTTGATGTAATCATGATAGAGAGCTGATTCAGTCTTGAAAACATTGGGAGTGTACTCCATTTCAGAAACCTTGAAGAATGACTGTAAACTCGCCTAGGTTCAGACAAGTTTTGAGCAACTTATTATTTTTAGAATGCTGATTTTCTTGCTCCAACGGACAAATTTTTTGAAAATTTTCTGAGATATGGGTTTTGCTCAGAATTTCGTTGCAAGATAACCCAGATCGTCCGTTTTCGAAAATTTTGATTTTATACTGAAAAAGCAGCAAACCCTAATTTCTTCAATTTTTTCCGAAAAAAGTTGGCACCTGGGTTTTGTTCAGAATATGATTAGAAATGGACCCAGTTGATTAGATTTGCAAAATATTGATGGCTGATCGAAAAAGCAGCCAACCCTAGGATTTGAATTTTTCTTGAAAAAAAACTGTGATATGGGTTTTCTGAAGAAGACTGATTTGAGAGGACCCAGATGATTGAAAACTGAATGCACCGAGGATTTCACTGACATGCAAAGAAAAAGCAGCTGCTGCAACTTGATGAAGTTCTTGAAAATTTCTTCAGAAGAATAAAGTGAAAAGACCTAGATGGCTGAAAATTTGAAAACATTGGCCTTCTCTTTGAAAAATTTGATCTTCTGGATGAAAAAGCTTGAAAAAGCAAGGGTTTATGTTGCTGGTCTGAAAATTTTGATAAATAACTAGCAAACTGAGCTCTTGAATCTTGAAAATATTCTTCAAACTTGCTGCTCCAACTTTCTCTTTTGAATGCTACCTACAAAAATAATGAAAATTACATTGAAGAGAGGTGTTAAATAGACTTAGGGTTTTGATTAGGTTTGCTTTCTTTTGCTTTTATTTTCAAAACCCTAAAAATCTCTAATAATTGAACTTGGACGCTCTCTTCCTCTTTGCAATTTTGAAACTTTGAAAATCTTGCAAATTCCACTAAGGCATGAGAAGTTGGGCGCCCTTCTTGGCTAGGGGCGCCCACTTCAAGCAGTGTTAGTCATTTTTTTTGATATTTTCATCTTCTCACGACTTTGACCCCCTACTTCGCCTTCGATTTCCGGCTTGCAGATTAATCTGATGGGCGAGCTGAATGATTCATTGCAGAGCCTGACTGATTCTGAGAAGATTGTTCTGGAGGCGTCTCTGGCTAAAATCTTCATCTCGACCTTCGAATTCATGGGAGCCTTTCTTCTCCAGGGGCACCCATTTTGTCCAGAGTTAGTCATTTTTTATGATCTTCAATTTCTTCATTAACTCCTCTTCTACAGATGATCTTGTTGAATCTGGTGATCCGGGCATCGGATGGGTTGATGATTATGCTCGTTGCGAAGTTGGGGAAATATTGTCAAGGGTCTTCTGGGTGCTACTTCACCAAACAATGAGTTTTGGAGCTTCAAAAGCTTGGGCGCCCTTCTTGGCTGGGGGCGCCCAAGTTCACCATACTTAGTTTATTTTCCACTTTCTCTCGTTTGCTTCTAAATTCTGAAATTTCACTCTTGTTCACCCTATGTTCAGCTTCTCGTATCTGGCGACTGCAAATTCCGATTGACGCGTTGAATATCTCGTTGGAGAGCTGGATCAACTGTGAAGAGATCATGTTAGAGCCACATTTGCAAATTCCTCTGTTTTACCCCTTGAAATCTTGGGCGCCTCTTCTCTCCAGGGGCGCCCAAACCTTCCAGACTTAGCCATTTTTTATTTGACTTTCTTTAGAGTTTAAAACCTTCATTTGGTATATTCCTCTTTGATCTGAATCTGTTGGAGTTTGAATAGTCGGATGATCTGACGGAGACAGGCGTGTCAAAGCTGACTGAATATTGAAGAGTTTGAGCATATTCTCAAACCCTAACTTCTGAGTTAGGTACTTCAAAAATCCGGGCGCCCTTCTTCACCAAGGGTGCCCAAAGTTCCCAGACTTAGTAAATTTTTGATAATTTACATGTTCTTCATTCTGACTTCTGTGTGAATCCTCCCTGTTTAGCCTCGAATCCTGGATGACTGGATAATTTGATGACTACACTACTGGATTCGTTACGGAGCTGGCAAAGAACTGAGCAACTTTGATTGGAAGCATAAACCCTAATTTCAACTTTTAGTGCCCTAAAAAGATGGGCGCCTATTCTCACCTGGGGCGCCCAAGTCAACCAGTGTTAGAAATTTTTTCACAATTTTCACCTCCTTCGTTCTTTGTGCTTGCTCACCAACTCGCCTTCTGTTGAATGTGCTTTGAATGTTGAATCTGATGCCTGGCAGCCGACTGACCTCCATTGATGACCTCAGAGCTCCTATTATGCTTCTCAAAAAGCAGAATAGACCCACTAGGACAAAACTGATTATTTTGAGATTCTGACTGTACTAGCCTGATATGGACGTATTTTGAGCCAATCAAAATTAGTTTGGACCCTAACGGACCAACTTTCTATTTTTAGAAAGTTTTGCCAGTATCCGTTTCAAAAGAAACCCAGAAAAACCCAGAAAAAGTTACTATTTTTTAGAAAATTTCTAAAAATAGTAGTTTTCCTAAAAAGTAGGGATGAAAAACTGAGATCTAGGTTTTGTAGGTTAAGCTGCTCTGAGCAGACCCAAATCGTCAGATTTTGAAAATTTTGCGTTTTAACCCCTCATGCAAGACATGCACACCCAAATTTTGACCTTTTTGATTGATTTAACAAGACTTTTACTCATTTCTTCAAAATGTCTAAGTGTAACAAAAATTTTAATTTTGGGGTACAACAGATATCATATCCATTGGACATACTCACGAGGAAGGGGCAACTGCTCGAATGGACCGAAGTACAGGAAGCAACCTTCAAGGAATTAAAGGTACGACTAATCAGTTCACCAATTTTGGTGTACCCGGATTGGAGCAAGGAGTTTCACGTGCACGTGGATGCTTCAAACTTTGCAATCAGAGCAACACTGATACAAGTGGGCACTCAAGGATTAGACCATTTGGTGTACTTCGTCAGGCTATTGTCTAGAGTAGAGAAAAACTACAGTACGACGGAAAGGGAAGCCTTAGGAATGGTGTACGTCGTATAGAAGTTCAGGCGCGACCCCCTTCACATTTTATGTCGATCATCAAGCACTGATGTACCTGGTGAACAAGCCGATCATTCAAGGGAGGGTAAGCCGATGGCTTCTACTCTTGCAAGAGTTTACATTCACCATCATTGTACAACTGGGGAAGAGTCACGTCATCACGAACCAATTTTCAAGAGTACGGTCCAACGAACCACCCGATGACATAAATGAAGACTTTCTTGGTGCACACCTATTTCAAATAGCAACACTACCCCAGGTCGGCATATTTTTATTTATAAATATTGGGATGTAAATGCAGTTTGAAATTTCTGAAATATTTGTTTTTTTATGACTGCAAATCATGAGTAGAAAGGAAATTTGCTGTGTAAATCTTGTGTAACAATTTATGGTAAAAATGCTAAGTTACCGGGTTCACCCCTACAGGCCCTGGGTTCGGTTCGGGTTCGATTCGGGTCTGGAATTCGGATCTGGTCTGCCCAAATTTGCTGAGGGTTCAAAAATCCCTCTGTGGGTTCGGCCAGGGTTCAGACCCTTGACTGTGGGTTCGGACCCCTGATTGTGGGTCTGGACAGGGTTCGAAATTTTCGAACCCAGTTCGAACCCGGGCAGAATTTCTCGCCCAGGTGCACTTTTTCACGCGATTTTGCATTTTTTTAATATTTTTTTGACTCTTTTTTGGTGATGCAGATCACTAAAGAACCAAGGATGCTTCTGTATTGAACACCCTAGGTAGAAAAAGACGAGTTCTAGCTCATGAATTTGGAATGAGTTCAACTGACAACTAATCTTTAATGGATTCATCCATGTAGTATCTTTAGTTGCTTTGCCCTTCCACTTGACTAGATATTCTAGTTACTTTTGGTAATCTTTATCTTTTGTCCTCTAATGACTTTGGAGTTGATAATTGAGGCCATCTTATGTTTTTCACATATGAACCAACATCAACTTCATTTGGTTGACTCTCATAGAAAGGGAACAAGTTTACTACATTAAAGATAGTAACTCATCTCATATGCATTTAATGAAAATTGTTTCAACATCTTATATAATCTAATCTTCTTCCATTTTAGTTAATTGTAGGTCCTTCTCGAAATCTCTCCTTCCTCCAATACATGAGAAGTAGAACCAAGTCACCCACCTAAAATTTTACTTCCCTTATCTTCAAATCAGCATATCGCTTGAATTTGGTGGTACTTTACTTGAGTTGTTCATATACTTCTTTAATGTATCCTACAAACTCTTCTGCACTACACATGTTCACATCAACCATGTCTCACAACTCAGCCACTCCCCTTGGAATATGCCCAGACACAATTTGGAAGGGTCTCATTTCAATGCTCTTATTAATTGAATTGTTTTAGGCAAATTTAGTTTGCATAGGACTAAATCCCAGTTGCTTGGTTTGTCTTCTACAAGACATGTCAATAGGTTTCCAATGCTTCTATTCATAACTTATGTTTGACTATCAATTTGTGGATGGTAGGTTGAGCTGAATTATAACTTAATGTTTTCTTTCTTCCAAAAAGTCCTTAAAAAATGTCCAACAAATTTTGTCTCTATCTAAACACTATGCTTTTTGATAAGTGATAACAAATGCAAGTGAACTACTAATATAAAGTGGTGGTGTATTTTTGCTATGTTATTTGACTATTAATATGGTGGTGTTCTGAACTTAATTACTGCTGCAAATATGTATATATTTCTGTTTTTTATATGTTTTTGTATTACCGAACCCAAAACGAACCCAACCCCCAAAATTTTTTTTCCCGAACCAGCGAACAGGGTTCTCGAACCCGAACCCAAACCCGAACCCAAAATCGAATTGGTAACTTAGCAAAAATGAGGTGTTGCAATATATATCATCTGGTATTTCATACTATCAAACTTATGCACAACATCCTTTAAAAACAAGTGAAACTATATCAAAACAGTAGTCACGCAAACTGTATGACGAAATGACTGTGGTATAAGTATGGGAAAGTGCAAAAATTTTAGTCTGAAAATTGGGGGTAGGCATTACTATATAAAATGATAAATGAAACTTTAAACTTGAAAACTTTTGTATCTTTTAGATAAAAAATAAGAATTAAAACATACTTACGATAGAATTTTGCTTGCAAGAGTTTGTAGGTGTTGGGATGCTTGGCAATGGAGTTACTACTGATTGTGAGCATTCTTCTTAAACTATTGGGAAGAGCAGAAATACTTTGACCATTAGTGTGTACAAAATCAACAAACTCATTTCTGACTACACCCTCCAAATGAAGATCAATGAAGAGTGTAGCAAACACTTGCTCGAAGCCTTCACTGACATTCAAATCTTTGTATGGTGCAACCCTTGTCAACAAAGCAAGGATTTCAGCATTGTAATATTTTGGAGTTAGTGCAAAACCAAGAAGATGTAGTGGGGTTGTCATTTGTTCCATTTCTTAAGGAGAAATATTTGCATCTTTTTGAAGAAATTTTCTCAAAGATCTTGCTCCTTTTCATTTGTGATGGTCTTCACTTTCTCATTTATGATGGTTTTCATCTTCTCAATCATTGAGTTGATGCCATCACATACCTCTCTTAAACATGGCTGATCCGTGTAAGTAGAACAAATCATACTCAAGATGGGCTTGATGAAATTAAGAAGATGTTTCATTGATCCCATTAGTGTCATCTAGGATCACCTACTCAATATTTGCTGTCCTCTTAGTGTTAGATGGCCTCCATATAGATCAGAGTTGGCTGATGACCATGCTAGAAAATGTCTCTCAAAACTTCAATAATCATCTCAAGACAATTGTGTTGAAGGCAAATTAGGTCTCAACAACCTATTCGAAAATAAAAAATGTAAAAAATTAAAACAAGAAAAAGTATATTGAATTAATTTTTTAACTAAAGTGAAACATAAAATTCTATATTGTTTCACTTACCTTTAACAGCCTCAATTTTGAGAATGTTTTGATATGCCCTGGACATCTGGTGGTTGAAGCTGAACATTTGGATCTCCTAGTCTTGACATACACTTGTTTGATCTAATCAATTTTGTTTTCCATCTTTTGTAGCATAAGGTTGAACGAGTGAACAACAAAAGGTGTCCAAAATATGTGTATTATGTATCTCAACCAATGTTCCAACAACTCTATGAATTTTTACGTTGTTCATTGTGACTTAGACAATGTTGCTAGGATTCACTTGCTCAATGGCCCCAATGAGGATGTTAACAATAAATTGTGCATCCTTGTGATGAGCCCTGCTGGCTCTCAACTCAAACCCCAATATTTCTTAAGTCTTTTTAGTGTTATTTAGTTTTTTAGAGAAAGTTTGATAGACAGAAGAGAAGGGGCGCACAGCATAAATGCATATAAAATGTAAATCTGAGTTATTTCAGGCGAATTGACAATACAAAAGATGATAAATATGCTCAACAATGGATTTAGAACTCATAAACATACCCGAAAGTGTCCAGATTATTTATTTAAGAAAGTAGTCCAGTTTGCCAGCCAAGATGGTGAAAAATTGACCAAATCTGGTGTAGAAAGCTACAAAATGCAAAATCCAGCCTGAAAACGGTGGCAAATAAAGAGTACAAGCCAAACGCCTAAAATGATGAAGAGAAACCCTCAGAAAAGAAGGCGTTTGGCAAAGTTGAAATTGTCAAAAGGTGAGTTTCTCATTGCCAGAAATGCCCTTTTATGCAAAGGCACGAATCCCAAGAAAATACACCACTTTCGGATATTAAAATCTTTTAAATAATATTTAATTCATTTCAATAGTATATGAATTAAATACTTGGGCGCACTTTATCCATTTAAGTGATTTAAAATATTAAATCACTTTTAGAGAATATTTAAGTGATTTAAAAATATAAAGTCAATTTGACTTTATAATTAAATATTAAATCAATTAATATTTAAATCACTTAAAAACCCATAACTCACTCAAAACACCATATAATCCTGTGCCGTCAAAAGCTGTCAACTCCTGCACTGCCAACGCCTGCTGTGAACCAGTCACTGGGCTCTGAAAACCAGAACGATCAAACTCTCCAGAAAGTACCACTGACCCTCTAACCAATCCAGCTAGCCCACAAGGGTCCAATAAATAGGCTAACACTCTGCAAACAAGATCACGCTGAAAAGGGGGACATTACAATCCTTGACTTGCCCCTCACAATCCATGGCTTTCAAAAGAATTGCCTCTTTGGGGGACACTGCAATCAAATTGATCAAGGGCTGATTTTTGGCATCCTTCCACCCACTGGAAACAATGGGCAACCTTGTTTCTTTCCACGAATCCATAATGGGCTTCAATGAACCTTCTACAAGTTTCACCTACTTTGCCAATAAAGTGCTACACATTTTCCTGCAAGGTTGGAGGATCAAAAGCCTTAATCCACCCCTTAAGTGGCTCCATAAGTCCCTCACTAAATAAAACCACCAATCTCCTCTTTGTAATCCCGGTGACCATCACTGAAAGCCTCTGAAACGTCCCTTCTTTGTGCTGCCACCACCGCCAATAGATAGAGGATGTCCTTGGGATGTTTTCCTCAAAGAGGGGACATTTTTAGGGCATCCACCTAATTTGGAGACTTTATAGAAACACCATGATGTGCTTGGGATCCTTAGGGGATTTGTCAATGTCCCTCGAATGGATCATAACTGTCCAATCATCCCTTGTGTGAAACAGGTTAAAAAATAACATTTTAGAAAATTGTGCAATTTTTTTTGAAATTTGGGCCACTAAGTCTAACCCTAATAGTCTAATGGACCCCACCTACATCCTAAACACTCAAGAAAATCTATAAAAATTGCATAGCCCTTATCATTTAGACTATTCAAATTCTTCAACTTCATTGAGTTCTCTAAAGAATGAAGATTTGGTTAGAAATAGCGAGGACTCAGTGTTGGAGAAAACATGGTGCCATGAAGGTTTGTGTGGTCTTGAAGGCCTTAATTTGGACTTTTGCATTGCCTCTCTTTTGCTTCTATTCTTGTTGTCTACTTTGATTTTTATTTGTTTCATCAAATTGTATCTGTTGTGGATCCTCTTTTTGTTACTATCTTTCACCTCTTTCCATTGTCCATCAACCTAGATTTTCTTTCCAATTGATGCTCATTTTAATCTATGCTATGAACAGCTTGAGTTTTTAGTATGGACATGTAAATGTTAGGTTTTTCATTGCCTTCAGTCAAGTGTTTGTACATGCTCTGATTTTCAAAGGAACTCTGGGTAACAATTGGTTGTAATGGGAGTTTGAGGAACTTGCATATTCCAATTTTACCTAATTGGAACTCTATGATTATAGTATCTGGTAATGTCAGATGATTCTCATAGATCTAAATCTCATTGTTTTTTATGAATCATAAATAGTTGTAAGGGCATGTTCGATTTGTTATTATCAAGAAAATTTGTAGTCTATAACATTCTTCTTCATTAATTTGTGGTTAATCTATTTTTTTATTAAATTTGGGAAGATTTATGTACTTTTTTAATTTTGTATAGTGAAATAGCAATTTCTGATTTCTTAGGCCATTTGATTGTTACAAAAAATATATACTTGATACTTATATTGGTTTAAGATTTGGATTAGGCCACAAATGCCTACTTTCCATTTAGGGTGAGTTGCCTGTGCCTCTTATTTCTCCCACCTATGTAAATGATGAGAGAGTTTGTGCAAAAATTATAACCTAAAACTTTCCTCAGCTAGTTTTATAATCTTTGTCAGTTGCTTATTTTTTTGATTTATTAGAGTTGCCAAACATGTTGGGAGATTCTGAGGTGAAGAAGAAGGTAGACACTGATTTTGATCCAACTTTTAGTCAACGCCTTGAGGCAATACGAAGGTATGTTGATTTTTATTGCAATTCAAGTAGGTAATAATAATAATGCTGGACCTCAATATCTTGGCTTATTAATGTTAATAACCAATTTTGAGTTATTAGAAATTTGCATTTAAGAGATGTAACTCTTCAAACCCACATAATTGAATTGATAGTCATGCCATTAAGGATCATTTAGTGGATGTTATAATCACCATAACTTTATATTTGTTAATACTTACGTGGCAGACTTGTTTTATTGTCCAATTGTCAGCTAAATGTAGTAATTTAGTAAATAATTGTATGAAGTTAACCCAATGGTCATGCTCTAATCAGCAATCAGTGGCTCTTTAAGAAGAACACGTGCAGTCAGGCAAGTGCACTGATTTTATGTACAGTCCTTGAACTATGCTCTATGTAATTGAACATTGCCTTAAATAAAGCATCAGTAGTGATATTGTTGTCTGATCATTTCTGTATGAATTGTTCCCTTAATTTTTATACTGTTGCAATGGTAGTGTACCATTACTCTAGTAAGATCTGGTCCCACTGCCTTTTCAAACTCGGGTTAGATTTCAAGAGCATCACAATTTGTAACAACTACTGACAACAACACAACAAGATGGAATAGTAGGACTAAATGGACCAGTCAATACAAGAAACATCTGGCACACAAATATAGAGAAGATCAGCCAACCCAAGACCTCAGGCACTTGTGGGAACTTTTGGTTTACGAGCACATCAGAGAAGAATTGAACAGAGACCAAGCATTCACAGGTTCCATCTAGGGTAAGTTGGCTGTGACTGAAGAAGTTGACCAATTGTTGGATAATTTTCCTAGACTCCTAGCAAGTCACTATATATTTTTACAAGATCTTCATATTGAGGGAAACCATGAAGCACACAAACAACAAAATAATAGAACAATACAAAGACAGGTGTAATCAGGAGGAAGAGGAGTGAAATTAGGACTGATGCCATACCCCAAAAGATTAATGGCACTAATCCCAAATGAAGTTGGGAGAAGACCACAATGTGATTAGGAGGCAGGCTATGAAATCATATGGTCGCTTAGACTAGTGTAACAACAAGAATGAAGGAGGCTATGGTAGGCAATCGACTTGAGAAATCCATTAGAACAATTTCAGAGCCAAAGTGAAAGTAGAAGTAGTAGCATAAGCCAAAGATGATGTCATAAACAAAGAAATAAGAATCCAATTGACTTTGGAGTATAGCCCACCACTTGTGAAAGAGAGTGGGTTGAAATTGTTAGGCAACGTCCTGCTCTTGAAGAAGGAAGTACTAATCTTAGCAACCAATTCAGGTCAAAAGCTCCACTGGAAGAGTTAATTGAATTGATTGAGTTTTGTTTGAAGGAAGTGTTTATTTTTAGATGGAGTCAGATTCCTTTGTAGAAGGAAAGAGAAAGAGAGGCATATATGAGTTTTGAGTAACATTAAAGGCATTAAAGCTTTGCCCCTTGAGGAGGCCAAAGATGTTAGGACATGAAACTGCACTCGAGTGAAGAAAGCTTGAAGATAGCTACATTGGTGTATAGATTATTGAGACCATAGGAAGGGTTGAGGATTCAAACATGCTTTGATAATGTTGACATAGCAAAGGAATGATAGAATCAAAACTTTGAGAAGGTTCTAATCATTATAGTTGTTTCAAGAATAATCAATGATGTTACTCCACCAACCAGCCCAAGCTCAAAAAGGAAAAATTTGATAAGATTCCCTATTGATGAGTTGTAATATCCCTAAATAAGGATAATAGAAAACCAACAATATCTCCAAAAATATGCAATAGAAAATCTGAAATTTTATTTGCAAATAGAAAACCCATCAACAAACCCAGATTTATGCTCAAAATGATTTTCTTATTTTTCTATGATTTTATAGGAATTTTTGAATAATTTTGAATATGGAAAAGTTGCAGAAAATCCACTAAAATTGCCTAGAAATTTCTGAAAAGCATTACAATGATTTTTCTTCAATTTTTTCTGAGATAAAACTGAAATGGGTATGCATATTTAAACATAAAATACCTCAGACCTTGATCAAACCATAGCCGTCTTCCAAATATGGGATCAACTCCCAAAATAAATCAGCACTAGGTCTGATTTTTTGTTGCCGTTCTCAAGAATGTTCAGAAATATGAAAAACCATGCTGAAGTTACTCCAAATCTGAACTTTAGACTCTGAATTTTATCTCCAATTTGGCTTCCAAACTTGATAGACAATTGCAGCCCTGAAAATTGATGTGCTAGGGTTTCACAAACCAAAGCTCTTCCACCGAAACACACCCTTTTGACTTGGGGGAGCCTGTATGTCTCTTCGAAAACAGGGATACTCAAGGATTTCACACCTTAAGCCAAGTTGCAGCAGCAATAAACAAAAAAATCACAACATAATGAGCTCTAAAAGGCCCCTAGAGAGTTATATAATAACTCCCATAGGGATGAATTAATCTCAACCCTTGAATCGCCACCTCTTAATCCAAAGCTTCACATTAAAGATCTAAATTCCAATCCAATAAGCTCCTTGAAAACCTATGCTTCCTTTGCTTTTTTATCACATGCTTTTTAAAATCACTTAAAGTACATAAAAAAGGGGACAACTTAAGTCTTTTTGCTAGGAGTTACTTAAGTTGCTTAAAAAGACGTGCCCTCAACTTAAAATGACTTATTTTCACTTAAGTTGCATAAAAAGATGTGCACACAACTTAAGAATAGAATATAATACAAGCCAAAGACTCCATACTTACCCAATAATGCTGTATATCCTCTTCCTCTTGGGTAATCCAAGGAAAGGACAGCTAATGTGCTGCTAATCCTCATGATTTGAGTTGGGGACATTACAGTCCTCCTCACCCAAAGAATGCTTGTCCTCAAGCATTTGTAGACTAGGATGCTTAAGACCCTCCTCTCCTTGCCATGTTGCATCCTCTAAATGCAAGTTTTTCAATTTGATGAGATATTTAGAAATTACCTTATTCCTCAAACTTTTCTCTCTCACTTGCAAAATTGTTTGTGGAATGAGTATCAATTTACCTTCTTCATCCATGGGAGGCAATTCCGTAGGATTCACATGCTGTCCAAGAGCCTTTTTGAGGCATGACTGCAGGATACCAGGTGCAGGTCGCACGCCAAAAACATAGTAATGATAACTAAAAACACTCAGATTTAATAAACAACACTGATGTAGATCTCAGTTAGACAATGGAAAGATTTAGATTGTCAAACAATGCAAAAATTAACAAGTTTGAATCTCAGGAATACTTTGGAAATAGTGGATGCTAGACAATATCTATGATTGAGACTTAGATATATTTGTTAAACACCATAATACAAATTGACATTGTACGATAAACTAGAACAACCAATAATTTCCTTTCCTAACACTCTGAAGTAACAATCTCAGTTCACATACAAGATAGCTCTTGTAAGCAAAGTATATAGCAAACCGATGAATAATCTACGTCTTCCGATCACTCACGGGTGCCTTCATTGATGAGTCGTGATGGTCATGCAAGTCGTGGCAGAAGCTTCAAGACTTTGCCACTCCACATAGAGTACCCTGCCTTCTTTAGGATTGTTCGGGATTATTTATCTTTCTCTCCATAGATTGTTCCCTGATTGCACTAGATAGTTGCCTGTATAAATTTGATGTGATTCGACACTTGGGAATGGCACCACTTCTTGTATCGCCCCCAACTTAGCTGCCCTTTGTGCTCTTTGTGCTATTCGTACTTCGTGCTCCTTGCGGTATCAAAATGATGGTGAGAGTCGAGAGGCTCCACCAATAATTGCCTGTCACTCTCCCGTAGTGTATGGTTGGATGGTCTTGGTAACAATGAAATCAATGAAAGGATGATCCTGAATCGAAATGCAAAGAACAAAATTATCATCGAACCGGGTGGAATTGTCGCCTCACTTGGTCGTCGACTACAAGGGTTTTTCGTCCCTCACAATTGCCAATAATGCCAATGCTCCATTCGTGATGATCCAACTCAACTAAAGACTCATCATATATAGGCATCAATGGCGCCTTCCTAAATTGGGTCGGCCAACATATGAAAATAAATTTAAATGTTATTTTAATCAATAATTTAAATTTATATTATTATTTTTATTTAATATTATAAATATTATTATTTAATATATTAATTTAATTTAAATATATATTTAATTTATCTTAGAGTTAAGAAAATCTATTATTCCCGCCCAAATTTGAATTTGGTCCCAACTGAAATTGGGGACATGACAGTCCTCTTGATTAGGACATTGTTTGCCCTCAAGCAATTCACACTTGTATATCAGACCAACTGTCTTTTGCGCAGGTATGGCCAAAACAAAATACCAGGATCCCATATCAATCTCAGAGTCACTGCTCCGCCACTTTGCTGTGCTACTTTGATATAACTATCGCTAGCATCACTGCCCTTCTGCAACATCCTGTGAGGCGCTTCATCAATCATGTAAATCCCAAAGTCATCATATTCTTCCAACATGCTCTGTTGAAGAATACCACTATGCATCCTCGAGATGAGATAAACATCTCTCATCCAAACTCCAATGATTTGATCAATCTTGGAACAAAGGAGTGTAAGTGTTTCTTGGCCCACCTCCATGTAAGTAGAGTGCATAATCATGGGGTTTCCTAGATAGACCTGCAATTCTTTTTCCTGGCACTCAAACTCAAACAACCCAATTACATCATCACATCTAATATGCTGCATTGTGTTGTATGGTCCCATACACTGTGAATCATTGTAATTATATGATGCATTTATGTCCATACCTTGAATTTGGGCTGATGTATCTTGGACATTACTATCTTCTGTCGTTGAGGTGTCTTGTTGGTTAGCTTGAAACTTTGATCCTTCTTTCTGCTCTATTATCATCATATATTCCTTGACCCCCTCTTGTACTACTGAAATCTTCTCCACTTCAAGTTCCACCCTTGCTGCTTTTGAAAATTCCTCTTCTTTTCCCATTTGACTCATGTAGTCATAAAGTCTCCATTCACTAGGATTTATCCAATTCAGAAAACCCAAATAATTCTCTAAAGAAAATACTGATTTAATCTGATTAGACAGCCCTAAATATTCCTCCAAGATTTTAGTGGCTTCAGATGTGTACCTTTTATGATCCAATCATTCCATTTTGACATCCTCTTTACACAAATGCTCCTTATATCTTCTTCTCCTTTGCCCATTCGTCTGAAGCTCAAAATGTTCAGTAAAGGTTAGGTCTTGATGAATGTCTGATCATAGGTTCATATACTTAGTGTGTCATTTTGCCACTTCTTTAGCAGGCTTTAGATCCATAGCTTGGTCTTTTGATGAGGCTGCAAACTTTCCACAGGTTGGCAGGAAGGTGGCTTTGATACCATTGTAAGATACCAGGTGCAGGTCGCACACCAAAAACATAGTAATGATAACTAAAAACAACCGGATTTAATAAATGCTGATGCAGATCTCAGTTAGATAATGGAAAGATTCAAATTGTCAAACAATGCAGAAATTAACAAGTTCGAATCTCAGGGATACTTTGGAAATATTGGATGCTAGACAATATCTTTGATTGAGACTCATATACATTCGATGAACAACACAATACAAATTGACATTGTGCGATAAACCAAAACAGCCAATAATCTGCTTTCCTAACACTCTGAAGTAACAATCTCATTTCACATACATGATAGCTCTTGTAATCAAAGTATACAACGAATTGATGAATAACCAGCGTGTCTTCCGATCACTCACGGGTGCCTTCATTGATGAGTCGTGATGGTCATGCAGGTCGTGGCGGAAGCTTCAGGACTTCGCCACTCCACATAGAGTACCCCGCCTTCTTAAGGATTGGTCGGGATTATTTGCCTTTCTCTTCGTAGATTGTTCCCATGATTGCACCAGATAGTTTTCGTATAAAGTTGATGTGATTTGGCGCTTGGGAATGGTGCCACTTCCAGTATTGCCCCCGACTAAGCCGTCCTTCATACTCTCTGTGTTATCCGTACTTCGTGCTCCCTATGGTATCAGAATGATGGCAAGAGCTGAGAGGCTCCGCCAATAATCGCCTGTCACCCTCTCGTTGTGTATGATTGGATGGTCTTGGTAACAATGAAATCAGAGAAAGGATGATTTTGAATCGGAATGTAAAGAACAAAATTCTCACAGAACGGGGTGGAATTGTCACCTCACCTGGTCGCCGACTACAAGGGGTTTTCATCCCTCACAATTGCCAATAAAGCCAATGCTCCATCCGTGATGATCCAACTCAACTAAAGACTCATCATATATAGGCATCAATGGCGCCTTCCCAAATTGGGTCGGCCAGCATAAGAAAATAAATTTAAATGTTATTTTAATTAATAACTTAAATTTATATTATTATTTTTATTTATTATTTGATATATTAATATAATTTAAATATATATTTAATTTATCTTAAGAAACTCTATTATTCCTGCCCAAATTTGAATTTGGTCCCAACTAAAATTGGGGACATGACAATGACACATGGAAAACATTGTGAATTTTGCTTGTAGATTGTTGGCGTTTAAATTCGCACCTTTGGAATGTGAATTTGAAACGAACAGCTATGCACAGATAAACTGCTCTTCAAATTAGGAGGGGAAGCTCTCTCT
Source organism: Sequoia sempervirens (assembly GCA_007258455.2). Lineage (NCBI taxonomy): Eukaryota > Viridiplantae > Streptophyta > Pinopsida > Cupressales > Cupressaceae > Sequoia > Sequoia sempervirens. Next base: position 38,599 of record VDFB02274461.1, on the reverse strand, counting down.
TGTTGATCGTGTTTAAGAAAGTAAACTAAAACTAAGTTGCCTATCTTTTTGATCAGCTAAGAACACAAGGTTTATAAAACTCAAGTGCTGTAGCTGAGATTTTTTGATTTAGAACTTCAACTACGACCAACTTACGCTAAAGATGTTTCTAATTTCTCAAGTAAACGCAGAGCAAGAGAAATTAGAAATAGACAAGGATTAATTTTCTGACAAAATACTTAGGTAAACTCTCCTTCCAACACACATCTACTTACTTTCAATGCAAGTTGAAATTTAAGATCATATAAGCATAAACACAAATAATGGAAATTTGAGACATAATATTAGGGAAAAATAGGCTCAAGACTTTATTTCTCAAATCTTTGGAACAAAAGATTACACTAAACACAAAACACATGCACTAAACAATACTTGCAGCTAAAGAGGCATGCAATTTGCTCTTACACAAAGTGAACTGACACTGAATAACTTGCTGCATTACAGGCTCTCAATTTGCTATCGCAATAACCGTTAAAGGAACTAATGAGCAAAGACTCTTATTTATAGGCAAGTAGAGGAGTAGGGAACCCTAAAATCTCCTTGCTTTTACCATCTAGGGCTTGCTCAGCAAGCAAGCTTTATTTCTAAAACTAAAAAGAAGATAACATCCAACACCTAAGAAAGCAAGGAAAGCAGAAAACACCAACTATTACATTTATCTTTTTTCTCTTCTTCAAAGAATGGATAAGAATTGTTCCAAGAATAGAAAGAAAGCAAAAAGAAGGCAACTTTAAATCTCAATCACAACCGCTAAAAAGCAGGAAACTGTGTTTCGCTCAGGTGCATTGATACTATCTAAGGCAATATTCTAATTCTCCAAGATCTCTTCGCCTTCTGTGATCAAACTTAGAGAATCTTTCACTTCTTTGGCTGCTTTATGAGTTCTATTCTTGAAAAACATCGCTGCCTCAAAAGATGACTCACTAATTGATAACTTGGCGGTTCTGCAACTTTATGCTTCTGACACTTTTGATTTCCAATGGAAGAGTATTGCACAACCCTTTTCCGATACCTTCCCTTTTTGCTCATATCACACCTTTTCACGCTCTTCAGCTGAGATGATGAAGTTTTTTGTTCGTGGTGTCGTTTGAAAAGCACTTCTCAACATCGTCGGGCCTGCAGCTGCGAGATACAATACTGACTTGGTTCTGAATCCCATGGGAGAGTACTGCATGCTGAGAAACTTGAATTTTGACAGTAAACTCAACTATATTTAGACAAGTTTTGCACAACTTTCTAATTTTAGCTTGCTGGTTTTCTTCTTCATACGTACGAATTTTTCAAGATTTTTTCTGAGACATGGGTTTTGTTCAAAATTTCGTTACAAGAAGACCCAGATCATCCGTTTTTGAAAATTTTGTGTAGACTGAAAAAACAGCAAACCCTAATTTCTTCAAATTTTCTTGAAAAAAGTTGGCACCTGGGTTTTATTCAGAAGCACATTTGGAACAAACCTAGTCGATCAGATGTGAAAAATATTGAAGGCTGATCGAAAAAGCAACAAACCCTAGAATCTGAAAATTTCTTGAAAAAAGCTAAGATTTGGGTTTTCTTCAGTAGACTGTTTCAAGAGGACCCAGATGATCAAAATTTGCAAACTCTGAAGATTTCACTGACATGCAAGGAAAAAGCAGCTGCTGCAACTTGATAAATTTCTTCAAAAATTCTTCAGAAGAGTGAGATGAAAAAACCCAGATGGCTGAAAATTGAAACCCTTGACCTTCTTCAAAAATTTGATGTTTTGGATGAAAAAAGCATAAAAAAGCAAGGTCTTATCTTGCTGGGCTGAAAATTATTCTTGAAAATCAGCAACCTTGAGCTCTTGAATCTTGAAATAAAACCTCAAAGTTGCTGCTCCACTTTTCTCCTTTCGATGCCACCTCCAATAATGATGAGAATTGAAAGGAAGAGATGTCTTAAATAGATTTAGGGCTTGAAATAGTTTTTTTTCCTTTTGCTTTAATCTTCAAACCCTAATCTCAGCTTGTTCAATGAATTTAGACATTCATCTTTCAACTTGCAATTTTGAAAATGTGAAAATTTTGACTAAGGCATGGCAAGTTGGGCGCCCTTCTTGGCTAGGGGTGCCAACTTCTTCTAGACTTAACCATTTTTTGGAGTTTTTCAACTTTTCTCAAATTTGAACCCCTATTTGGCCTTCGATCTCTGGCTTCCAGGTTGATCAGATGGACGAGTTGGATGATTCATCGCGAAGCTTGACTAATTCTGAGAAGATTGCCCTGGAGGCACTTTTGGCTAAAAATTTCGTTTTGACCTTCAAATTCATGGGAGCCTATTTCCTCCAAGGGCTTTGAACTCTCACAGTGTTAGCCATTTTTGCATGATTTTCAAGTTCTTCATTTCCTTTTGATTTTCTGATGAAATCTTGATTCCGGGAGCTACGCTGATTTGATTGACTAACCGTTTGCTTCGCTGGATAGCTTGATTGAAACCAACAAGGTGATCTTAGATGCTTCATTGATGTATTCTATCATCTCAGACCTCAAAACCTTGGGCGCCCTTTCTCTCCAAGGGCGCCTAGCTGGACCAGACTTAGAAAATTTGATGTTATTTCTGCATCAACTCTTCTCCAGACAGGCTTATCAGATTTGATGATTTGAGCGTCTGATTGGCTGGTGGTTGGGCTCGTTATGGAGCTGAGACGATTCCAAGAGGGGTCTTTTGGGAGCTGCATCTCCTGAAAGCTGAATTTGAGGCATCAAAAGCTTGGGCGCCTTTGGCTAGCTGGGGCGCCCAACTTCACCAGAGTTGGAATATTTTCCAATATTTTCTTCTTTGCTTTTGACTTTTGATTTTTAGTTCTTGTTTCTTCATCTATTCAGCCTTTGACATTTGATGATTGCCAACCCGGATTGGCGAGCTGATGGTCTCGTTGGAAAGCCTGTTCAAATTTGAAGAAGTCACGTTGGAGGCTTCATTGGCAAATTCATCTGTTTGAACACTCAAAAACTTGGGCGCCTATCTCCTCCTGGGGCGCCCATTTGCTCCAAACTTAGAATATTTTCATCTGGTTTCATCTTCAAACTTTGAATCTTCATCTTTGATCTGGATTTCCCGGAGACTGACCAGTTTGATGTTCTGATGGAGATATCTACTACGAAGCTGACTGAATTTCGAAAGGATTGATTGTATCTGCAAACCCTAACTACTGAGTTAGGCTTCTCAAAAGACTGGGCACCCTTGGGCACCTGGGGCGCCCAAAGTTCCCAGACTTAAACAATTTTCACTGATTTCCATGATTTGCTTTCTGTCTTCTGTTTGAAATCTCCCTGTTTGATCTCGAATCCCAGGCGACTGGATGATCTAATGACTGCACTGCCGGACTCGCTGCAGAGCTGGGAGGAAACTGAACAACTTTGCCTAGGAGCTCAAACCCTAATTTCACCATTTGATGCCCTAAAAAGATGGGCGCCTATCCCCTCCTGGGGCGCCCATGGCAAGCAGACTTAGTCAAATTCCTGCAGATTTCACCTTTCTTCATTTATCGTGCATGTTCATCAACTCATCTCTTGTCCAGTGCTTGAGTGTTGAATCTGATGCCTGGCAGCTGACTGACCTCCATTGATGGCTTCGGAGCTCCTGAAATGCTTCTGAAAAAGCAGAAAATACCCACTAGGGAAAAACTGATCTTTTTGAGATTTTGACTGCACCAGCCTAATATGGAAGTATTTTGAGCCAATCAAAATCAGTTCGGACCCTAGCGAACAAACTTTCCATTTTAAGAAATTTTCTTTTTTTAGAAAATTTTACCAGTATCCATTTTGAAAGAAACCCAGAAAAACCCAAAAAAAGTTACTATTTTTAAATTTTTTCTAAAAATAACAATTTTCCTAAAAAGTAAGATGAAAAACTGAGATCTGGGTTTTGTAGATTAGGTCGCTCTGAGCAGACCCAGATCGTCAGATTTTGGAAATTTCACATTTTAACCCCTCATGCAAGACATGCAAACCCACATTTTGACCTTTTTGACAAATTTGACAAGACTTTTACTCATTTCTTCAAAATACCTAATTGTAACAAAAATTTTAATTTTGGGGTACAACATAGATGGCAGCTCCAATTCATATGCTACTTCACCAATTTGTTTAATCACCTTGAAAGGCCCATAAAACCTCGGTTTAAGCTTTTTTGCCCCACTTACTTTCAATGAAGATTGTCTATAAGTTTGAAGACACAAAAATACCATGTCTCCTACCTCAAAAGATCTCTTAACTCTATGGCGATCAACATATTTCTTCTACTGTTCTTGTGCAATCTGGATATTATCCTTAAGTGCCTTAAGGATATCTTGGTTCTCATTTTCCTACTGAAGAGCTTTTGGAGCTCTAAAATCAGGAAAAACTAAATCCACAAATTTAGAAGCTTCGTAACCATACAAAGCTTTGAAAGGAGTCATACCTATGCTCATATGATATGTAGTGTTGTAACAGAATTCTACCAAATGTAACCACTTTGCCGATGCTTTTTTCTGCCCCGAGACATAGTTCCTCAAGTAACCTTCAAGCCATTTATTTACAATTTTAGTTTGACCATTTGTTTGAGGATGATAACTAGTGCTATGATTGAGTTCTGTTCCAGCCAACTTCATCAACTCTTGCCAAAAAGTGCTGATTTATATGTGATCTCTATCACTTACAATTCTTTTTTGGCACACCATGAAGTCTAAAAACTTGTTGAAAAAATAGACCAACAATTTGTGGTGCTTTAAACTCAAAAGGCATTGGCATGGAATGAGCACATTTAGTGAGTATATCCACCACAACAAAAATATAGTCCTTACCATTGACCTTAGGCAGCCTAGTAATGAAATCCATCGTTATTTGTTCCCACTTTTGATTGGGAATGGGAAGTGGTTGTAACAGCCCTGTTGGAAAAGAAACTTCAGCCTTGTTTCTTTGGCACTTTATGCATTCCCTCACATGTTTGAGGTCATCATCATTCATACCTTTCCATGAGAATCTTTCACGAATGTACTTGTATGTCTTTAAATAACCCGGATGACCAGCAAGCTGATTGTTATGGACAACAATTTGAATCTTATGTTTGAGCTTACTTTCCGATAGTAAATAGATTCTATGCTTATAACAGATGACGTCATTCAACACTTTATACCTTTCATCATCGATTTTATCATCTAGAATATCACAAGCATGCTGATTTTTTGAATATTTTGCTAATATGTGATCCTTCCAAGAAGCTGAAATTTCTGAAAGTGAGCAAAATGAAGGGTTTCTAGATAATGCAACAGCAACAACACTATTTTTTCCCTTGAAAAACTCAATGTCAAAATCATACCCTTGAAGCTTACTTACCCAACGTTGTTGTCTCTCATTTAATCCTTTTTGTTCCATCAAAAACTTGAGGCTATTATCACCAGTCCTCACTATAAACTTGCTGCCCGCAAGATATTGACAAAGCATTTCAAGTGCATGCATGATTGCTAACATTTCCTTGTCATATGTAGAGAACCTCCTTTCAACCTCATTCAATTTTCGGCTCTCATAAGCAATTGGATGCTTGTCTTGCATCAAAAGAGCCCCAATACCAATATCGGATGCGTCACATTCAAGCACAAAAGGTTTAGAGAAATTCGGTAGAGCCAAAACAGGACAAGTACTTATTACCTTCTTAAGATGATCCATGATTCTTTGAGTTTCAATTGTCTAAACAAAGGCATCCTTCTTGGTCAAATCTGTCAAAGGAGTGGTTAATGAAGAAAACTCCTTCACAAATCATCTATAGTATGTGCATAGACCAGTGAAGCCCCTCAATTGGGACACGTTCTTTGGTGGTGGCCAATAAAGTATAGCTTGAATCTTCTCCTTATGTGCCTTCACTCCATTTCCGATGACATATCCCAAATACAATAGCTCGGTCATACTGAACTCACACTTAGAGGCTTTTGGAAAAAGGGAGTTAGTAGCTAGGATGTTAATACCTCATCAAGATGCCGAATATTCTCCTCCCATGGCCTGCTATATTACTAAGATGTCATCAAAGAAAACCAATGCAAATTTCTGCAATTGCTTGTTGAATACATGGTTCATGCAAGAATGAAAAGTAGTTGGAGCATTTGATAACCCAAATAGAATTACCAAATACTTGAAATGTCCATAGTCGCACTTGAAAGCTATTTTGTGCACATCCTGCTCTCGGACCTGAGTTTGATGGTATTCTGAACAAAGATCTATTTTGGAGAAATAGATCGCTCCATCTCATCCATCAACTCATCAATACGCGGAATAGGATACTTGTTCTTGATGGTCTTCTTATTTAGTGTAGGATAATCAATGCACATCCGCATAGTACCATCCTTCTTTACTAAGACAACAAAAGAAGCATAGGGACTAGAACTAGGCTGTATATTTCCTGCATCCAGTAGGTCCCAAATAGTCTTCCCAATCTCATCCTTGAATTGTTTAGAATGACGGTAGGGGTCGGTAACAATTGGCTTGCTATCTACAAGCTCAATAACATTCTCAAATCCACGATTTGGAGGTAGTCCATGCGATAGAACTAAAAATACCACACTATGCTTGTCCAACAAACCCTATATGTCAACATGATATTTACGTTGTCTTTTATCGGTAGACTTATCTAAAATGAAACACTGTACTGCCCACTCAGCATCTGAATGCCAAAAAACTCTCTTCATCCTCCTAGCTGAAATAACTCTAGGAGCGTCTGAAGATAAGCCCCGTAATATCACCTTTTGACCACCTGTTGTGAAACTCAATTGCATTGTCTTAAAGATGTGGCATAGGGACTTATAGAATGCAACCATTGAACGCCCAACACAACATTGGTATCCTCAATGTCAACCACATAAAAGTCATCAGTAAGGGTGTAATTACCCAAGGTCATACTCAACTGTGGGACATGATTAACACAACGCAACATCGTGCCACTTGCTGTTCGCACTCGGAAACCATCATGCTCCTCAACTTGCAAGCCCTGCTTCTCCACTTAGGACGAATCAATGAAGTTGTGGGTAGCCCCACTATCAATCAACACAACTTGCTGTCCCTGCATGACTCCCTTTACTTTGAAGGCATTAAAATGAGGAGTGGTAGTGAGGGTTGCAATCACACCATCCATTTGGGCCAAATCATCTTGGTGCTCCTCTGTGTCTATTTCCTCATCCATCTGCTCATATTGCTCATCAAGAACTTGTGTCTCCTCCAACACATCATCACTAGATTCCTCGATGACCTTGATCCAATGGGCCTTGCCTCCACTTCTACATTTATGTCCGGATGTCCAAGGCTCACGACAATCAAAGTAAAGCCTCTTTCATCTCAACTCATCTCTTAAATCATGATGTACGACCAATTGGCTTAGATATCTCATCTGTTGGTCTAGTATATTCTGGTTTCTTGTCCTTTGCAGCAAACTATGCGATAAGGGTCTCTATGGAAACTTGCTAGGAAACCTAGCCTGTGGTTTAGATAGCTCCATATTCCTTGCACGCTTAATAGCATCTTGCAAGGTTGGCGGATCGAAAGCTTTGACCCAACCTCTGAGAGGTCCTGACAAACCCTCTACAAACCACGAAATCAACCTCTTCTCGGACACATTAGAAACCATTACTGACAACCGCTGAAATTCTGAAATGTATGCATCAAGTGTCCCAACTTGTCTTAACTAAGCCAACTCTCTAGAGTGTGCTTTTGAATCCTTGCAGTCAAATCGCTATATCAATGTAGTGCAAAACTGATCATAAGAGACTATCACACCATGACTTTGTGTCACTAAACCATGATACCACCACTCATGTGTAGCTCCTTTTAAGGTGAAGGGTAGCAAATTTGAGGGCCTCAATCTCCTTCATCTGATTTAGGGCAAGGTAAGTATCCAATTTTTGAATCCAATCCCTAGTTGTACTCTTGGATGATCCATCAAAACTCGGCAAGGATAGACTTCCCAACCTTTTTTGCAACCCATAATTTTGCTTTCCTTCATTCCATTGTTTTTGCTTTGGCTTTGTGCGTTTGGTGACCTGCAAGTAATCTCTACAAGAGATAGCTGACTGTAAATCTTCCCCGAAAGCTTGATACTTAGCCAAAATCTCAGCATCTTTGTTGTCCTCCGTGGGTTCCTCTTGTGTAGGCTCATCCTCTTGTATAAAGGTAGGCATGAAGGAACTAGATTATGATGAACCTGAAAGTTTGCTAGTAGAGTGTTCATTGTTTTCTGCAGCTTTGCTACTGTCCTCTCTTTCCACATGCACCATTTTCTTCCATTTGCTGTGTTGTGAGCCATCTGACTTAAATACATATTGGTGTTTTGTAAGTGTCTTAGCATTTCTGCAAACATATGTTTTACCTCCCATTCACTTGATGATGGTTGTTGATCACTGCCCGCCATTATTTCCTTTTGTTTTTCCAGGTTACTACCACCTTTTCCATGCATACAATCAACCCAAACAGGCTGCCAAGTCTTGTAGCTCGGATACCATTGTAATATCCCTAAATAAGGATAATAGAGAAACAACAATATCTCCAAAAATATGCAATAAAAAATTCTGAAATTTTATTTGCAAATTGTAATGTCCCCGTTTTTAGCACTTCACTTTTCAGTGATTGGTAGCCTATTCCCAGTGTACTGTCAGCAAGTCAGTGGTAGAATTTGGGTTTCCGGCTGTTTGATGGGTTCTCTTGAAGATTCAGGGTTCTGCTTGTTGGAGTTTGGATGTTTGGATTCTGGATTCCTTCTGGGTTTTCAGAGAGCTTCGCAGAGGTATGACTTGCAACTGCTTCGGGCAACCTTTCCGAACTTACTAATTTTAGTAAGTTATGACAGCTACATCTCTGAATTTGGGATTTTGGATTGCGGACTCTTTCTGGGTTTTCAGAAAGCTTCGCAATGGTGTCGCATGCAGTGCATTCTAAGCAACTTCTGGAATTTACTATTTTTAGTAAATTCTATTTTTAGCAATGGTCTAGTCAGCATCAGCTCAGCAGGCTTTCCTCTTCTGGCAGTGCAGTTGGTAATATTGTTTTGGCCTTTCGATGCATTTTTTGGAGAGATAAGTATTTTAATTAAAATAATGTTATATTATAACGTTATAACCCCTTGGCCTAGCTGTATAACTTTAAGTTATTTTAAAAAGGGGGACTTTGAGGGTGGTCATCTCATGGAGAAATATTTTAATATTTCTAAAGTGAATAATTGCTTAAGAGAAATTGGACACCAACCTTTGGAGAAGAATATGTTTTATTTTAAAGTGATTTTATCACTAAAGAAAAGGTACGCCCTTTTGAGGAAGCAGCCAAGTCAAAGTCAAAAACCTAAAAAGGTCTTGAAGTGGGGCGCACCTTCTAGAAGTTTCTTGAGATTCTCTCAAAAGGTCTATATAAGGAGGCAGTTGCTCTTCATTTTATTATCTTTTGTCTACTACATCGTTATGTTGCTGGATTGACTTCAGGCACTCGCTTCGAGGAAAGCACACCTCCTAGCATTGGCTCATCTTCTTGCTTGAAAGACAGCAACTAGTTGAGAGGTTAGCTTGTTATTGGTAGTTTTGCATTGTAGTTGAGTTCTATTGCATTTAGTGATGATGTTCAAGCATTTTGTCATGTTTTAGTGTTGCTGATGTTGCATTGCTGTAGGCATGTTTTGCTCATAATTCAAAAATACAAAAAGATTGCATTCTGGGTGTTTCATATTCTTACTTGTCATAGTAGGGCGCCATATGTTGTTAAGTTTCGCAATTTTTAATCAAGAGCTGGATTTTTAAGAAGAAATCGCCCTCCTCTAGGGGCCGTACCATTGTACTTGCCTTGGGATTTGAGCAGAAAATAAATATCAATATTTTGGGGCTGTTTTGTGTCATGAGTTTGGGCGCCTTCATCTTGGGAGTCATTTGTAACCATTTCTATGCATTTTGAATGAGTGGTGTGAGTTGGGTGAGCATTTTATGGGATTACTGTGTTGCTGTTAATAGTTTTCAGTTCTTACACTGTCATAACAGCGTGCTTAGAATTAACCATTTGAGTTGTTTGGAAGGAAAGTTATTGAGAGGACTTGAAGTTAACATTCTACTCTGTTGTGATATTGAAGACTCTCTTAAATTGTGCTTAACAGATGCATTTTCTGATATTGAAAGCTGCACAGTAGTACTGTCAGCATCTTTAACATTCCTGTTACTTCTCATGTTGTAATTGCCCACTGAATAAGTGGAAGAGGCTGGCTTGCCGCCTATTTACTTATTTTGCATTGTAATTTCCTAAGTCTCCGCCATATGGTCGCCTCTTATCCATCACGGATTGAGTAGCACATACTTGGTGTTGAGCTAATTTTCAGTATTGCAATAGATAGGGATCCTCTGACCGAATGCTCGTCGTTCACCGGCGCATCTCTTGGTTAGAGTTCTTGTTCAGCATTTTCCTTTGAGATCCTCTGACCAATGCTCACACCTTTGCCCACATCGGGATCCTGGTGTACATTCTGGTTAGAGTTACTTTCCGCATCGTTTTGGTTTATGCTAACCTTAACGGGTGCGTGTTGTATTGTAATCATTTGTGAAAAAATAAAAAAAAAATTGGTCCGGTTCATTACACAAATAGAAAATCCATCAACAAACTCAGATCTATGCTTAAAATATTTATCTGATTTTTCAAGGATGAAATTTCTGAATATAGAAAAGTTATAGAAAATCCATTAAAACTGCTCAAAAATTTCTGAAATGAATTACAATGATTTTTCTTCTATTTTTTGAGATAAAACTGAAATGGGTATGTAGATTTAAACATAAAATACCTTAGACCTTGATCAAACCCTAGCCATCTTCCAAATATGGCGTCAACTCCCAAAATAAATCAGTGCTAGGTCTGATTTTTTGTTGTTGTTCTCAAGAATGTTCAGAAATATGAAAAACCATGCTAAAGTTACTCCAAATTTGAACCTTAGACTTTGAATTTTATCTCCAATTTGGCCTCCAAACTTGATAGACAATTGCAGCCCTAAAAATTGATGTGCTAGGGTTTCACAAACCAAAGCTTTTCCACCGAAACACATTTCTGAATAGGGGGACCGCACATGTCTCTTTGAAACCAGGGATACTCAAGGGTTTCAGACCTTAAGCCAAGTTGCAGCAGCAATAAACAAAAAACTCACAACATAATGAGCTCAACTTTCAGAAAACCGAGGACAAAAACCCTCGAATTTGTGGATTGGACGAAAACCCAATTCCATGTGCAAGCGGATTCATCTCAGAATTTCCGCAGGGATTCAAGGTCAGTTGATCACTTTTGGAGAAATTTGCAAGGTCTCCTTTGGAGGCAAATTTTAGGGTTTATAATAAATTTCAAAGTTAATTGGGTTAATGCAGCTGAGAGAAATGAATGGAGGTAAATGCTAATTATCGATGTATATTTTATTTTGAGCAATTGTTATTTCCTAGTGTTCGGGGTGTTTGAAGGATATCACAAAATATATTTCTGGTCTGTAAACCACCCGCAGCCTCTTCCTATATTGACAACAGCCACTCCCTATACTAGCCGCCACTTACTTTACCCACCGTGGGCTTCTATACTAGCTGCGATGAATGATTTTCTGGTGTTTTGTGGAGGATTGCAAGTCAAAAGGGAGACCACTTTTGACAGCCGCCATCTCATCATTTGTATGGGCCTTTGCTAAGAGTTGCGGTCCTCTTTTTATATTGCAAGCCCATCACATAGGTTACCAACTCTGTGGAATTGTTTGGACTATAGTGCACCATTTTATTGGAGATGTAAGGGTTGACATGAGTTGTCAATCTTCTTACACATCCTCCAAGGGAGATTATATGCCAGCCGCCACTAAGCAAGGAGGGGTTAATAATTAAATAGCAATTGTCTTTATTGGTCCTTTGATTTCTATCATAGCTATTACTCGTGGTTATTTAAGGAACTGCAGGTCAGTGGATAAGACAAAGCATCGCCAGACATAATTAAAGGCAAAAAGTATGTCAAATCTTATATTATCATAACCTTTGTTGGAGCTATATTTATCCAAGGAGGCGTCCTATTTTATTGATCAATCATAAATTGATCAAAGGAGATTATCGAACCTTTGTTTGCAGCCGCCAACTTGCCAATAGCTTAGCCATGATATCTTTAGCATTGGGCTTTCTCATGCAAGCCGTTACATCTGCCACCATACATTTACTCAAGGCTGTAAATATTCAAGAATCCGTGGGAGTTGGAATAGCGGCATACACAACACAGGAGCCTACGTGGAGTTCCACATATTCTACAGGTTAGTATAATATATTATTTTATACAGTTGGAGTTGTTGAAGGTAATTGAAACACTTCAGTTTTTAAATTTTACATTTCACTTTAGTAATTACTAAATTAATAATTTATTTTTGAAATTCGAGCATGTTTTCTTCTTCGTTTTTCAATTTATTTTTTAATTTTTAAATAGGTTGTTGAGACTCGATTTGCATCCAACACAATTGTCTTGAGGTGACTTGTGAAGGTGTTGGAGCCACTTTCTAGCATGGTTCTTAGTCAATGCTGGTCCCTATGGAGGTAATTCAATACTAAAAAGGCAACAAGTGTAAAATAGATGATCCTAGATGACACTTGGTGGCTTCTTAGTTTCACTAAGCCTATCATGTGAAATATGCCCCTTAAAATTTTTCTTGATTTTACATATCAATTACAATTGCAACACGCACCCATTAAGGTTAGCTCCAAAACCAAAACGATGCGAAAGGTAACTCTAACTGAGAATGCGCCCTAAAACCACTGAAGGAAGAGGGGCGCGCATATGGTCAGAGGATCCCTAGAATCTAAATAACTCAGCAACTGAAATTGATTTACAACAGAAAGTAAATGATAAGACTCAACGCCAAGAATGTGCACACAAGATCCTTTTGAAGGCGAGGTGCTAACATATGGCGGAGTACTTATTACAAACTGAAATGAACTTAGGCGGATAACCAGCCATGAGAATTTCCACGCTACCACTTGAACAGTGGGGGGAAAACATTACAATGCAAAACTAATTCATCCGCTGCAGCAGGCATCCACTTAATAGTGGGGATTCTCCACTTTTCAGTGGGTACAATGAGAGATACAAAATTTATTCTCCACACTGGCAGTAAACCATCCAGGGGTTACATATATGAGAGATTAATCATAAGAATTTGCAGCTAATTAAATGACTGGAACAGTACTACTGTTTACAGTCTTACAATGATAAACAACTGCAATTTTCAAGTGTTATTACAATCTTTACAAAGCACAATGAAATAGAAGATTTTCCCACTTGATATCCTTTCAATTAATGAAGTTTGAAACCAAAATCAGAATACTGAAGCAAACTGATATAAAACTTCTGCAATCTGGAAATGATTACTAGCAACATTGAAACACCAAAAAAATGAACAAAACTCTTACCACACCCTGCAAACTTCTACCGAACTAAAAGCTCATCAATTCATTGACTAGGCAATCATGAAACAAGCACTTTCCAAGCTCCAAACTCAACAAAACATCCAACACAAATTCCAAGACATTAGAGGTATGGTACGGCCCTATGAGAGGGTCGACCTCACTTATAAAATCATTCACTTCACTATAAAATCTGTCCTTGCACAAAAAGAGACGCCTCAAGCATATAATTTGATAGGATCAATACCCATATGCAAATAAAATTTACCCTTGGAGCTGTATACAAATTCGTCTTGCAGCCATGACTGAACCAGCAAATAGAAAACCACATAAATGCTTACAACTTCATCAATATACCTTCAAACGTGATGAAACGAAGTGCAAAGGCTCTTTGGAGGATAGGCGCCCAAGTTGCAATGTTGAAACAGCCTCAAACCACCTTTAATTATTTGGTATGAACTCCAATGCCCAACAAGAATGGTATGGCCTGCTGGAGGTGCAATTTTGCAATATAAAAATAATGACTTTGAATTAAATTATAATCTCTTGTGGAAAGGGACACCTTGTGCCAAGAATCACTTTGCCAAAATACCTAGAACAATATTTTATTTAATCAAAAAGCTGCTCATAAAAAACTACTTTAGCTGTATGAACACCAGCAACATAAAGACTGAAAATATCACCAAAATTCTCCAACTTTGAAGCTCAATCTGCTAGTCTGGATGAGAAGCAGTCTTAAAACCAACTAGGTGTTATCTTTCAAACACGAAATTGGACAAATGCTAGGAGGTAAGCATTCCTCGAAGCCAAATAAATGAAGTCATTTCGACAGCATAACATTAGCATAAACAATGAATGATAAATGCTGGAGCAAACTCTCTCTTTTAAAGAACTTGAGGCGACTGTTGATTTTCCACCTTTTCTCTCCAAGGGACACCTAAAGAATTTGAATCATTTAATTTTTAAAATATAAATAATTCCTCCTCAACTTTGGCGTCCAACTCCAAAGCACATTTTAAACATAATAAAATATTAAATATTTCCTCATGAAGCGTCCTCCCTTCATGAACACCTTTTAAAACAACTTCAAGTTATCATATTAGGCCAATGGGGGAATCAACTTAAAATTAAAACACTAATAACTTGAAATAACTCATTTCTCCCTTTTACACCTCAATAGCCAAATTCAACAATATTCAACTGCTCCAACTGAAATGGAAAACTTACTGAAGAGCTGCCAACTGGACCATTGCCAAAATTAGAACTTACTAAAAATAGTAAATTCTGAGAAATGCCAAAAAACCTCCAAAGAAGGAAACCCTGATTTTACCTCAGACAAGCCTACGGATTTCTGGAAATAGGCTAAAACCAAATGAAGAGCTAATGGCCAAAATGGGGACATTACATCATGAGTATGATCCGTTTTATAGACATGGATAAGCCATGCTTGGGAGAGGTATACAGTGGCATTCACTCAATGATTGAGAAGATGAAATCCATCATCATGAAAAAGAGAAAGATCTTGAAGAAACTTTATTCAAAGAGGTGTAGACAATTTGTGTTGAGCGATGGAACAAAATGACCACCCCACTACATCATTTTGCATTTGCATTGACTCCAAAATTTTATAGTTATGATATTCTTGCTATGCCATCAAGTGTGCCACCATACAAAGATGCATAAGTCAGTGAAGGGTATAGGAAAGTATTTACTAAACTCTTTCCCAATCCGGGAATGGAGGATTTAATTACAAATGAGTTTGGTCAAGGTCTTTCTGCTCTTTGTGAGAGGTATATTAAGGATGCTCACGCTTGGTGGTACCTTAATGACCATACATCACCACACCTCCAAATTCTTGCAATCAAACTTTTATCGCAAGAAAGTTTTTTAATTTTTATTGCACTCTCTAAGTTTGTATTGTTCATTTTAAAAATAATAAAATTAATAACTTCAAATTTAAAGTTTGATTTACATTTTATAATTGTAGCTCTCTCACTTTGTTTCAATAGGTTGCTAGTTCCTCTTCATCTAAGTGAAATTGGAGTACATACTCTTTTATCCTCTTAGTGAAACGCAATTGATTGGTAGCAAGTAAGGTGAAAGAGCTAGTTTATGTGCATTCCAACTTGCGCCTTCTTACTCATAGACATGATGAGTATGTAATGTCCCCATTTTCATGAGCATCAATTTTCAGAGGGTTTAGCCTATTCTTGACCCTCATAAGCTAATACAGACGGTTAGAAGGTCTTCTGAGATAGAGTCTTGGTCAGCAGAGGCTTTTATCTTCTCTAGAGTTTAGTGATTTTCAGTTCTGGCTTTTGTATTGTGTCTTTAGAGGCCCGTTTGCTATTCTTACTATTTATAGTAAGTCTGAGATTGGTTTAGAGGGACCCTTACTATTTTTAGTAAGGCATTTGGTCGTATTGAGATTTGTAGAGTTGACCCCAATTTCAGTTGGCGAGATGAAATAATAAATATTACGGGAGATATTAATGTTTTATCATCTCAAATGATATTTATTAAATAAAAGGTATCATTATAAAGTTATAACTCAACTTTATAATAAAGGGTCAAGTCGTCATTAAAAAGGGGGCCAAGTGAGCAATTAATTATATGGCGCCAATCCCAAGGTTGATAATAAAATATTAAATGATGTGAATGTTATAACATTCAATATTTTTAATTGTGCTTTTTGGGAGAAGTCGACCCTCTTGGAGAATTATAAATATTCATTGAAGAGGCAAAGAAAATCATTCGATTGAGCATTGGTGTTGATGAGTTTTTGTCTGAGAGAGGAAGCCAAGGGTTTCTGAATCAGTTAGCCATTGGAGAATGGTAACTCTCCATTGTTGCAGCCATTTGAGGTGGTGAAATATCCACTGAATTTGGTATTAGAGAGAGCTCCACACAGAGGCTCTATTTGTGCAAAAAAATCAGAACTTGAAAAAGGGTTTTTAGAGCATAATCAGTGGATGTTTTGAGTTGGATCGACAAGGAGTATCAAAGGCAAATTATCAGAAATCTACAGCATTAATTAAAGTGAGTTCGAGCTGCTTTTTGTATGCTACAGGTGCAGCAAAGGGGCGGACTCCTTTATAGGTGCAATTTGGGCAAAGGAGCTTCATAAAAATCAATAAAAATCACAAAGGGGTGCGCCTAGGAGTGGAGAAGCCAACCAGGGTAAATTCGTGAAAAAAGAATGCAGAAATGAGGAGAATCGAGCTGGGTTATGAGCTGCTTTTTGGGTCTGTGTTATGTTGGAAGCCATTATAATCTTCAAGTACCTCTGGGTTTGCTTGTAATTAGACTTTCTTTACAAGTATTCAATAAAATCTGTTATTTGGGGTGTTGCTAGTTTCAGATCATTATTGTTGCTTCATTTCATTTCCAGCATTTTGTTTTTATATACAAAATTACACAAAAAGCAAAAACCCTTGTGAGAACACAAAGAAATTGCAAACACAAAACACAAAAAATTGAGACACAAAAACTAGTGCAAGAAGAGTTCTTACAACGGTATCAAAGCGGTTTCCTGCCAGCCTAATTGGGTCATTCAAAGATTGAGTTTCAATTACAAGCATGGCTTCAACAAGTGAAAGAGATTTTGAAGAAAGGATTTATAGGGCGGGTAAGATATTAGAACATCCATTTCAGCAAAGGGAGGTTCTTCTAAGTACTTTGGAGGAGGCAGAGGCTTGTTTATGCAAAGTTGGACAAGATCCATCTCAAACAATGCAACTTGCTATAAGTCCATTGGTAAGTTCTTGGGTTAAGCCACGGCTTATGAGACATCATGATGAAGTGATTAAACTTGCAGCTATCTCATGTATTATTGAAATTATGAGGATAACAGCTCCTAAAGATCCTTATAACAGCCATATTATGAAAGAAGTACTTCAGATCATGGTGGCAAGCTTCAAAGGTTTGGATGACATCAAGAACCCTTATTTTCCAAGAGGGTAAAACTATTTGAAACATTTGCAAAATTCAGATTTGAAAACATTATGTTATCCATGGATTGTGTAGATGTCATTCGCAAAATGTTTCATATATTTTGGAGTGTTATTGATGAGGTTCATCCTAGTAGCGTGTTTACTTCAATGCATTCCATCATGTTTTCAGTTTTGTATGAGGAGGATGATGTAATTTCTAAACTCATGTCAAATGACTTATGGGCTGTTTGGAAAGGCGAGCAAGAGGTGTCACCCATGGCACATGAATTGTTAAGGAGATTGCTTGAACAACCTAAGGATAGAGATACTTCACCTATGATATGCAAAAATTTATATGATGACTTTGTTAGGCATGCCGATGTAACTCAAGAGGATATGAGGACAGCCTTGGGTAATGATCTATCTACATCATTCTTGCATGAGGTCTCTCAAGAACCTTCTACTATAGAAGCTAATTTCGATTTTCATGACAGCAATGATGAAACTTTGCATGTGACTGAGCATGAGAGCATTCAGGACTTTGCAGAAAAAGAATATCAGGCACAATTAGATGCTTCTTCATGCGAGGTTGAAGCTAGACATACACTGCATGGTCTACACAGTTTGAGGAACCAGCTGAAGGTAAATGAGGATGGGATTATGGCAGCATTATCTCATCACGATAGGATGCATAAGCTGATTGAGAATCACTTTTGGAGGGTTCAGTTAGAAAGAAGACAAGAAGGAATTGTAGCAGGGTATTCTCATGACAGCTTATAGGAGATCAAAGAAGGTATGGGAGTGATGAAATCAAGTTACTTACACCTTCTTTCAGACTGTGACCACCTTCTTAACCTGGTTGGGATCTATTCAGATGCCTTGATGAGGAAAGAGGAGGAAGTTGATAGGCTTTCTCAGGAGCTTGTGGTCACTAGGGATTCTTTGGTGAGCACTCAGTTGGCACTTCAAGATTCCAAGAGACATGTGGATGAACTTTGCTTAGAGTTGAGCTTGGCTAAATGCACATCATGTACAATAGAGACTCATTCATCCAGCGCAGCCAGGACACTCATTGATGATAGCAATATGAGTTCATCTAGTGATTACACTCAGGATACAGATGCAGTGTCAGGTGGTGGTATAGACACATCAGTGTCGGCTACAAATTCAAGTGTCAATAGAGTTTTGAGTACCAGTCTCTTCTTCGGTACTTTGAAGGTTGACATTGGTCAGTTGAATCAGAAGGAGATGATTCCTTCTAGGACTTGCACGTTGGGTTTTGGTATAGATCCAACACCTTGCCAGGCAGTAGATAGCATTCATGATGAGGGCAAGACAGTAAATGGCATTCATGGTGATGTTGCTGCTCAGCCAACTCATCCTATTATGAGTAGTGAGCCTTCTTCCGAGGATGGCAGTATTGGATGGAATACACCTGATCATTTAGGTATTCCATTAGCGCAGTCAAGAGAGTTTCACCTCGATTGCATCTTGAGGTGTGTTCATCAGTTTGATTTCAGCCCACATGTACAGGACTTGACGACGTCATTGTTGGAGCAGAGAGGTGGATTGAATATATGGTATTCAGATCCACTCTGGTATGACACATTTTCGTCTGCTAGTGATGAGTCCAAGATTGGTGAGTCTTCTACTTGGTTCTCTCCTGTTGATTATTTGGAGACTTGCAACTTTTTGGAGTTAGGGGGTATCAGAGTGGCACAATGGAAAACATGGATACATAGGGTACATCATTGCAGTATGGCAGAGTTCACTGATCAGCAATTGGCAGAGATCCCTGTGCACAATTTATATAGGGATGAGTTTTAGATTTGGGATCCAGGTGGAGGGGAGTTTTCTTTGCAGCCGAGATTGCTTGGGGACAAGCAATTTCAGGGAGGGCGGACTGTAATGTCCCCATTTTCACGAGCATTGATTTTCAAAGGGTTTAGCCTATTTCTGACCCTCATAGGCTAATACAGACGGTTAGAGGGTCTTCTGAGACAGAGTCTTGGTCAACAGAGGCTTTTATCTTCTCTGGAGTTCAGTGCTTTTTAGTTCTAGCTTTCATTTGTGTTGTACCCAAACCAATTTTTTTTTGCTTCATCAAGGCATTTTGCTTAAAAGAGTCTAAACCTTGCTAAAATGATGTCAACTACAATTTTTGGGCAATATCAAGCATGGAGTTTTGTCAATGTTGTGTCAGTCAAAAGCAGCACCTGTTGATTTGAACCTGAATCGGAGACTCAGAATGAGGCATTTCACGATGGAGGAGCATTTCACGACAACAATTTTACCTTTGCATGGTCATTTTAGTGACTAAGATGAAGATTTCAGTGGTCAATTTATGAAGATTTCTCAGGCAAAAGCAAAATTGCGCCCCTGTAGCTCAGGGGCACCCTTCTCTTTGGAGGTCCAAATTTTGTGACATATGCTCATAAATGCAGTCGATCTCTTCAGAATTAGCCCAGTTATCCGTTGAGCTATCCTGCGAAGTTATTCGAGACTCAGAACTCCGGTAATTGACATCAGAAGTTGAGGTTCTGAAGATTAAAGATTGCAAAAGCTTGTCAGTTTTCAACTTTTGCGCCCCTGTAGCTTAGGGGTGCCCTTCTTAAAGAGGGTCTAGATCCTGGCATTCCTGCTTGTTGATGCATTTAATCTCTTCACGACTAGTTTGGTTATCCGACGAGCTATCGAATGCAGACATCCGAGTCCCAGAGCTCCGACAGTCAACGTCAGAAGACGAGGTTACGAGGAGACTTCACATCACAAAAACTTTCTCAAATGGTGAAATTGCGCCCCTGTAGCTCAAGGGCGCCCTTCAAGATGATCTCTGAGATGAAAGAGTTTGCAGATAACATCTACCTGACATCTGTGCTACTCTAGTTTTGCTTCGCAACGCACCAGTCAGCTCGTCAATCCGACATTTCGAGTGATCGTGGAAGAGATTCTACCAGGCACGTAAATCAGCGGGTAGAGAAACATTAAACATACACTGTAGCCTCTGTAGGCCAGGGGTGCCTAGCCTTTAGGCCTGTCAGATGGGGTTATTCGCTCTCGAAGTCTTCATGGGACTTGTGCGTAATTACTCCAGCTATCCAACGAGCCCAGCCGTCAGCCTCCAGGATTTGGCAAACACTCGTACGTGCGAGGTCTTTACAAGATACTGAAAAATGAAGGAAGCTTATAAAATGGCCAAGTCTGGTCGTATATTCCATCTTGGGAAAGGCACCTTTCTTTTTGAGGTCTTAGAAGCAGTTTTCTTGCTTCATCGCCTCCTGAGACATCTCTCATAGGTCCTTCTGGCTACGCGTTGAGATAGATGGTGCACGAATCAGGTCACCCCAACTCCCGATATTAGAGGTCAAAGTAGGGCATCTGGTTGAGAGTTGTACTTTTGTCAAAATGGTGCTTGAGCCTTTTTAGGCCAGGGGCACCTTTACTTTTAGGGTCCTTAATACAGCTTTCAGGTGCCTTGCGTATATTTGTTGGATGTGGAATACTCCTAGTCACGCAGTGAGCCTATCCTCCAGTCAGCAGGGTTCACTGTTCGTCGTCAGCAGTCATTTGAAGTGTCAGATGGCAGAATGGAGAAATGGTCAAGTCTGATGTCTGAAAATCAATTCAATCAAGGGCGTCTAATTTTTTTGAGGTGTTAAATGATGGATTTTGCAGTGATGACTCCCAACAGACATTTCTTCCTTGCTCTGCAGGCTTCGCAATGAATATTCCTGCTCAGTCTCAGCATCATCTGGTCACCCGGAAATTAGTGTTGAAGATGGTCAGTTGTAACTTTGTAGTCAGCTACAAAGTAGGAAGTTAATAAAAAGCGTAATATCTTGAGCAAATGGATGCCTATGAGGACAAATGAGGACTTTTTGAAATCAATGAAGTTTGCCGGATGAAGCCAAGAGCTTCACATGGTTTGTCAACTGATTGAAATAATATTAAATATTTATTTTTGCATATTTGAGCATTAAATGGCGATTTTCTTAAATTGGCACCTCTTTATGCTGGATTTTCAAATTTTGGCAAGTTTGATCATCTGGATTGATTCTATATAGCTTCCTCGAGTTAAATTCATGTGCTTGAATTTCCAGGAATTTTTAACTCCAGAGCATCAGTTCTCGAGTTTCTAATTTTCTCAACTGAAAACTCTTTGCATGATCGAGTAGAAGTTAGATTTTTGCATTTCTGACGTTCTGGGTTGTCTTAGAATCTTTTTCTGGACAAAACCCATATCTCAAATTTTTCGCCGAAAATAACTCTTCGATAGGCTATTTTTAGCTTTCCATAAATCTTGTCAGAACACAGTCGAGTTCACAGTCAACGGGCGAGTTTTTCAAAATGTAGTACACTCAACTCGAATACAGGACCAAATCAGTCCTTACTCACGACTTCATCGGGACAGTTGAGACGAATCTTCACAAGGTGCTGCTAGAGGCAGTCTTAGATCCAGTCAAGATCAAAGATTCGATTATTCAGAACATTCAGCAGTCCGGGTTACTTGAGGTCGCTTCCATACCTATCTCCGCTCATTGTGTTGAGTTCGTGATGTCTTGTATTAAGCATGACAACTTTGCTACTCGTGAGATAGTGTCAGTAGATGGATGAGTCATTTGCAGTCTCAAGCCTCTGGACGTTGAAAGAAGTTTTGGTATCCCTCAGCACCCGAACAGTTTGGTTATTTCTATGGAGCAGTGCGAGCATGCATTCAATGCTGATGTGGACAAGTGCCAAAGCAAAATGGCAGAATGATGGTTAAAACAAGCGAAGAACAAATTGCCAAACAATGTGGGTCGTGGTGAGTACAAGGATGAATACGCGATTCTAATCACACTCTTGAATTGTGTCTCAGGTCATTCACATGCAAATGTTTTCCAGCCTTGGATGTATTACATCATTGGTCATTGGGCAAGAGCATTATGATTGGGCGTCCTTCATCAGCGATGTTATCCACAAGCAAATCACCGGTTTCCTAGTTGCTCATGAGTTTCACATGTGTTCTTATCTCGCGTACTTGATTGCCTATCAGGGTCAGTTCTGAGGGTTAAACATCGTGGGCATTCTCAGTGTTCAGAAAGTCTATCATTATTATGATCAGCTTGAGTTCACTAAGGCTGAATGTCACTTCAAGCGTGTTCATGAGGCTTTCCTGACCTATACAGTGAGAAATTTGGACCGGGAGTTGCACGTTCGTATCTCGGCGGTTGCTAGAGCAGCGATGGATGGTTGGGCAGATTGGTTCATTCAGTTCTTGACATACACTTATATCCGAGTATATGGATTTACAGGAAATCCAGCTATGCTTCCACGCTATCGTTCGGATAGAACGGTCTTTATGGAGTTCCTGAGGCAGTTGCATGATGTTCATCGTCATTTGCGTTGCAAGCATAAACCAGCTGCCAATTTTCCCTTTCAGTTTGGAATATATTGGTGCAAGACGACAGTTGATGCCAAAGTTGCAGGACAAGAGTTAGAGAGATACCATCTCAAGTATCTTGTTGAGGTCCGTGCCTATGATCCTTGGGGTCATTACACAACACACCTTGGTGGTTGCACATATCATAAGCCTTCTATGGAAGACTATTGGGCAAATTGCGTGGATGACTTCGAGGTCCGCAGACGTAGCTATGACTGCTTCTCTCTCACACAGATTTCTGTATTCTTGGCAGAAGATGTGGGAGGTTTATCAGATGATGAGGGAAAAGTCCTTCCTCAGTTTTTCAAAGAGTAGGTTGACACACAGCCACTGCCAGTAGTTGATTGGCACGCCAAGGAGTACACAACAGTAAAGGAGAGGTCAAGTAGAGTTATTCGGAACAATATACTTTACCTCGACAGCAAGAAGACCAGGAGGGTAAGTGTGCCTAGAGCAGAGCCGCCAGTAGTGGATCCTTTGCTACCTTCCTCATCAAAACCCAAGAAGAAGAAGAGGAGTAACCCTCCCAAGAAAAGTCAAGCGCCGAACAGTTCAAAAGGTAAGGCGCTTGCCATTGATACACACACGGATCTTGTCAGACAGCCTATCACAGAGCCAGTTCAGAGGCCAGTTCAGAGTCCGCCAGTGCCTGAGGTTCAGCCTCAAGTTCCTATACTAGTTCCGGAGCAGTCACAAGTCTCGATTCATATCGAATTGGATTTAGACTCCCCATCTCACAGCAATTCCTCTACATATTCACTCTCGTTAGAGCCTCCTGTTGCTAGTACAAATCCTTCCAATAGCATTAGCTGAGACTAGTCTTGGATTGAAACTCAACTGGGAAGGAAGAGGAGGCAGCCATCCTATGTCCTTAATCATTCAGACTTGATCAGGTTTACCAGGATGCGCTAGACAAGAGGATCAAGAACATGGTCCACGTAGAGAGGAATACTGATATGGAGGTCATCATTGAGATTGCTATACCTCCACAGGGGAAGAGCTTGGATGAGTTGGAATCTCAGGACTTCGAGGTTCTCATAGTCAACCTTGGTCGTAGCACACGCCAGATTCAGGTTGATCTCCTACAGGTTGCTACAGACAGTGCCAGGGATAGAATGTTGAATGACGGAGAAGACAAGGCAGCCCTCAAGGCTGAAATCAGACAGCTTCGTCAGTACATTTCTAGCCTTGTACATAGGTTAGATGTCACCGCCACACTCCCGCCGATGCTTGAGCCTCCAGCAGAACAAGGCCAACTTAATCATTTAGTTGCATACGACAAGCGTTTGGAGGAATGGGAGGAGTTCGTTGCTAGAGGCTGTTCTATGCTTACAGAGCTATATCAGTTGCAGTATAATGCACGAGAACTCCGTTTACGTCTCCAAGATGAGGAGCGAGACATGGCGATTAGTAGACCCTGAGACGAGATTATGATTGCTCACCTGAGTATGGCATATGAATCAGTCAAAGATGCAGAGGATAAAGAAGCTATCTACTCTTGGAAAACACAGTTGGTTTTCAAGGCAAAGATAGAGGAGACTATGGCATCAGAGTTGGCTGAGAGTAGAGAGCACGTTACTAGTGCACTCTGGTTTGTGAGGACTTTAGTATCTCGCTTATCGTGCCGGTATCAGATTGAGGGTGGTGCATATGTTGAGCTTACTGATTTTTAGTCAGAGCTCCAAGCACTCATTCATACTATTTTTAGTGGGGAGACCGTTGGCTGTAAGATTAATCAGCTTACAGTCATGTCGACATTGTTCAATGAAGCAACTAGGAGCAGAGGTGAACTTCAGTCCCAGATCACAGCTGGTGAGGACATGCACATAGCATACTTAAGCATCGTGATGCTCCTCATGTTGATGCAAAGTAGACAGTTCCCACTCTTATCATTCAAGTTAACTCGCTGTCTCATCTCATGCATGTCTATTCTGGGATTAGCTTTATTCACTTGGAGTTACATTTAGGGTTTACGTTAACTGATGGTAGTGTTCTAGTTAACTTGCTTCAATAAGGACGTGCATGCTTGCACATTGTCCATTTTTAGATTAGATGTTTCGGTTAACTGACGGTAGCTTTCCAGTTAACTGTATAGTTTTCTTTATTAGGGTTTAGCAATAATCTTGCATGCATTGCAAGACTATAGTTGACTCAAGGTGATTTTAGGGTTCCCTACACCGATGTCTATAAATAAGAGCTTTTGCTCATTTGTACATAATTTTTGCACAAGAGAGAAATATATGCTGTGCCTACCTTGCCTTCAATATTGCTCGTTCTGTATCTGTTCATGAGTATTTGCTATTATGATGAATTGTTATGCCACTTGGGTTTCATGCAATTATGATGGTGAATTCTTGCTTTAGTTAGATATAGTGGCTAGTTTGATCGTAGATTGTATGCGTGTCTCGCCTATGCAATTTATTGTCCTAGTTGGCTATCCTTCATGTTTTGTGTTCAATAAACTCGTTCAGATTGAGCTGATAGATATGCCACCTTGCCTTCAAGTTGAGAATCTGTACGCAGTTGATCGTGTGTTGTCATTTCCAATAAGCTCATTCAGACAAGCAAATAGTTGTGCCACCTTGCCTTCACGTTGTGAGTCTGTACTCGGCTTATCGTCAAATAATCATTCCCGCTCTGTTTCCTCATGCTCTGAATTCTTGAGGGGATTGGATAGTGAAGTTACTTAGTTTTGTGTGTTGTAGTTAAGTCTTGTGAAACCAGAAAATACTTAGCTGCAATGTATATAGTTTTCTTGAAAGCCTTGTACCTCTTTCAGCTGAGACAAAAAGATAGGAGATAGTTTAGTTTACTTTCCTTTTCAAGCACTTTTGTCAAACACAACGAGGGAGCTTCCCCTCCTAATTTGAAGAGCACTCATTGCGTAGTGTGCATAACTGTCCGTACCAACTTATACTCCAGAGGTGTTAGTTGTTACGCCAACAATTTGGTGTCTCTAGATGCCCATTTGCTATACTTACTATTTATAGTAAGTTTGAGATTGGTTGAGAGGGACCCTTACTATTTTTAGTAAGGCACTTGGTCGTATTGAGATTTGCAGAGTTGACCCCAGTTTTAGTTGGTGAGATGAAATAATAAATATTAAGGGAGATATTAATGTTTTATCGTCTCAAATGATATTTATTAAATTAAAGGTGTTATTATAAAGTTATAACTTAACTTTATAATAAAGGGTCAAGTCATCATTAAAAAGGGGGCCAAGTGAGCAATTAATTATATGGCGCCAATCCCAAGGTTGATAATAAAATATTAAATGATTCGAATGTTATAACATTTAATATTTTTAATTGTGCTTTTTGGGAGAAGTCGACCCTCTTGGAGAATTATAAATATTCATTGAAGAGGCAAAGAAAATCATTCGATTGAGCATTGGTGTTGATGAGTTTTTGTCTGAGAGAGGAAGCCAAGGGTTTCTGAATCAGTTAGCCATTGGAGAACGGTAACTCTCCATTGTTGCAGCCATTTGAGGTGGTGAAATATCCATTGAATTTGGTATTAGAGAGAGCTTCACACAGAGGCTCTATTTGTGCAAAAAAATCAGAACTTGAAGAAGGGTTTTTAGAGCATAATTAGTGGATGTTTTGAGTTGGATCGACAAGGAGTATCAAAGGCAAATTATTGGAAATCTACAGCATTAATTACAGTGAGTTCCAGCTGCTTTTTGTATGCTACAGGTGCAGCAAAGGGGCGGACTCCTTTATAGGTGCGATTTGGGCAAAGGAGCTTCATAAAAATCAATAAAAATCACAAAGGGGTGCGCTTAGGAGTGGAGAAGCCAACCAGGGTAAATTCGTGAAAAAAGAATGCAGAAATGAGGAGAATTGAGCTGGGTTATGAGCTGCTTTTTGGGTCTGCGTTATGCTGGCAGCCATTATAATCTGCAAGTACCTCTGGGTATGCTTGTAATTAGACTTTCTTTACAAGTATTCAATAAAATCTGTTATTTGGGGTGTTGCTGTTTAGTTTCAGATCATTTTTGTTGCTTCCTTTCATTTCCAACATTTTGTCTTTATATACAAAATTACACAAAAAGCAAAAACCCTTGTGAGAACACAAAGAAATTGCAAACACAAAACACAAAAAATTGAGACACAAAAACTAGTGCAAGAAGAGTTCTTACAGAGTACAACAGGGCACAAAGTTGTGGGATGTAGATCTAGAGCAAATTGATTTTGATTTTTCAGCTACCACACAATCTTTACTTTCTATGGAGTTGGATATCCAACATGCTTCTAGTGCAAGTGGTAGTGGGGTTGCATGTGGTTCGTCTAATCTACCTGCATCATCTAATGCCAATGATGATGTTGATGTTGATCTTCATGATCACCCATATGATGCTGATTACAAAATGTATTATTCTAATATTGAACCAATGAACAATGAATTCAAAATATCTATCATAACATTCAATTTTGACAAATTCATATCAAATTTGTAATATTTATGGTAGTTTGGTTTAGCATATGCATGATATGTGGTATTTTAAACTTAAATCTTGTTTGAGGCTGCAAATATGTATATGTTTATGATTTTTATATGATTTTTGTTCAGGCATACCTAAACATACCCAGCACCCCCCCCGAAAAAAATTGTCGTACCAGTGTACCATACCTATGCCAGTACCCAATTCAGCAACTTAGCCATTATATGAAATTTTGCCACAATCTTTTACCTTTCATCCCTCCAAAATTAACCATTGACACTAGGTAATTCAGATTTTTTTGTTTTGTTTGTAAAAGGAGCTTTTATAAAAATTCATCATTCAATGAAGAGATGAATTTGTTCTGATTGTATGTGTTTCAGCAAACAGTACATTTTGCCATATATAGCTTCTATGATTGATGCAATTGCTAACATAAAAGCATTGGCACAAGTAGATGACATGAAATAAACTTTCTTTGTTACTTCCTTCAAATATTAACTAGTTTTATCTTTTCATAATCATATAGAAACACAAAATTTGGTGTTTTTTTGTTTTGTTCTTGTTCCCATCTGTAATGATTTTTGGGTGTAAGAGAGCACATGGTTTGAATGATAAATAGTTTCAAATCATTTACTTTATAGTTTATTGATAATTTCTCAATATTGTTTATCTTTTGCCCATTGCTATCAAGCTGTGTTTCTTATGATGGATGTGAAGTATTTTACAGGGCTGCACTTGAGAAAAAGGAATCAGAGGAGAGAAAGAAGTATCAGCCAATTGATTATGATGTTCCAATTTCCAAGTCGGAGGGGAATTCACTTGGGATTGGTGCTAAAGTGAGTTCTGCAACAACATTGTCATACCTGGTTTTTCTTTTAAGATGGAAAAAATGTTTTTATTTCTCATGGTATTCAAAAGAAATTGAAGAAGATTTACATTGTAGATGAACTTTATAATGGTATTTTGAATGTCAAGCAGGTTGGAATTGGGGTTGCTGTGATGACTTTTGCTTTGGTCTTTTCATTTGGTGATTTCATTCCATCTGGAAGGTATGCATGCGATCATTATAGAATTGAAAAAATCCTTCAATCTTTTGGGACAAATTCCTTTTTTTTTTGTCTAAATAGGTATTCATGTCTTTGTGTGTGGCAGACAAATAGTTAAGGCCCTAGGAAACTAAATTCCTAACATGTTTTGATTGCAATTTTTTGTCAATTTGATTTTTGAAGAAACATTTTTTATATTTACTCCAGAGAACAAATGATTGTTCCAGCTGGGCAATATGATCATAATGAAAAAAATTGCTGACATATTCAATGATTTCTTCAAATTATTTTTGGGTTTAGGATTAAATAATTTCAATTTCATCTTTTAGGTAAGTTGACGTCAACATAGACATGCTTGTTTGGACAAGGTTTGGATATTTTATATGGCCAGCGACATAGGAATGTGCCTAAACAGCATGTGGGCCTCCAGAAATTACAGTCATTGAAGGGATCTAACTTTTAAGTAAAATGAGATCATTCAATTTGCTGATAACAATAATTTTGTATATACATATTACACAACATGAGCTGAGAACAACACTTTGTTGCTTGGCTTAAATGTGTGAAACATGACATGGTAAAAATTTCTAATTAGATATTGGGTGGAGACAACTTCCCAACTATCTATCTCACAGTTCAATTCATAATTGTTGGAAGATGACACAAGAATTTGTTGATGTTATAGCGGCGGGAGATATCTTTCTCTCAAAAATTAAATGATAAATAATTAATAAGGCAAGTGGGCCTTAATTACAAATCATGCTTTATATTTTTCTTAAAGGAGGCCGACCTATATGAAGAGACACCTTGTTTTGTATATATACAAGGTGAAGATGTTTCATCAAATCATCAATTCAATAACTTCAAGTTCGCACCTTAGCAGCAGATCGAACTAATCAAGGAGGATCATATTCTTTTGTATCTTTGCATCAAGGAGTGATGCTATTATTCATTGTAATAATTCAACCTTGAATAAGGCCAGACTTGTAAGCAGATTTCTGCTCTTATTCATTCAATATATTGGAGATATATTTTACTGGATTTTTCTCCCTCGAGTAGGAGGGTTTTCCCAGGGTAAAAGTGCTGTGTTTATTGTTCATGTGTTGCATTTTCTGCTTTATGTTAAATCTGATCCTAAAACTAATATGGTATCAAAGTGGGTCTAAGAAAAGATTTGATAAGATTCGTTTAAGGAGTCCAGACAATCAGAGCTTGACTACTCTCCATCGAATGATATTGTTGGGGTGGAGATAAGTCGAAATAAGCATGCTTTCAAGAGCTGCTTGGAGAGTTGAGATGAGTTCGATTTATTCAGGAGCTGAATGAAGTCAAATCGAGCTATGACGAACTTGGTGTGCCAGGTCAGAACAAAGATAGCATTCAAAAAAGACGAAACTAGAAGATGTGGCATAAGGAATGTGGTATTCAATCTCTTCCAGTCGTAAATTTTCAGTCAGCCTATGACTTGCAGATTCGATATATTTATTATTATTCAAGATGGTGTATAGCAGTTTCAATTAACTATTTGACACTTTGTAATGACTATTCGTGGCTTATCAGTATTGCTACGTGGTTTTGATTTGGAAGGAAGCCTCTTATAATATTCTATCACTGATACATATCTGGCCACTGACATTACCACCGGTTCATACTTATTGTTCAAACATATTCTTAAACCATCGTTTGATTAAGGCTAGCCGATATTGGTTGAAGATCCTTGGAAAGAGCCAATAATTATTACCATCGGGAGCCGTCTAGAAGAATATTGGAGGGATCATGGAAGATAATTCTATCGGGAGTTTGTTGCATTTTTATTGTCCTTTTTTGTCACCTGGCCACTTGATGCAGATATCTGACTTTCCTTGAATTTTTGGTCTTGCTTTTGAGTTGGGAGTAAACTTTGGAGAGTAAATCGAAAATAATCTTTAATAAGTTGTATTAAAGTCACCTTGGAAAGCCGTTTGTCTGTGGAGGTAGAATCGGTATCCTGTAGACAAGAGTTGTGAATAAGAATCATCAAAATTCAAATTCGAGGAGGAAAATGAATCGGTGATTTAAAACTAGGTTGCGCGATCAATATCGTGACAATCTTTTAGGCTTGGTAAAGGAATTGTTGAGTTTTTTTTTTTGAGAACTTGAATGGGTCATTTGGAAGCTGATGTGGACCCTTAAAAGGAAGTCGTCAAAGGTTCTTTTCTGATTGAAGCATACGGCTAACCTCAAACTGGGTTTGATATGGGCTGTAAGATGAAGATTAATCCAGGAAGCTAAGTATAAGTTGCAGTACTTGGAAAATATGCTAAGATTAATTGTGGTATTGTGGTTATCATTGGTCTTGTGCGTGATAACCTGGGTCACGTTTTGCTTGTCAGTGAGCACTACTGTTCAATACACTTTCTGTGTGTGACAGAGGTGTTAGCTTGCTTGGATTGCTATCGATATTGTGCTGGCAGACTATCTAGAGACCTGCTTGAAGCCCTCCTATTCTCCTATTCAGAGGCTTCTAAAATAAGGATTTGGCAGTGATTGCGATGCCGTGTCTTTGAATTTTGCAGAGGGTTGGTCTAAAGGAGTCTACAATGCAAATTCATGAAAGCTTGAAGGCATATCTGGCACAGGACGTCTCCACAGGAGATATGTGAGAAGGAACTATTGTTTCTGTAGGCTGTACTAAGCAAAGTTAGCATTCAGGAGCAAAATTAATGCTCATATGAGCGGATCTAAGGGAAAGATATGGAGATCGAAATCTGGAAAGGCATCGTTGGCTGGATATCTATAATAAAAAGATAAGTATTTTTTTGTACCTTTGAATAATGATCTTGAATTAAATAATCATGTAGTTAATAGTTCTTGCAATTGGGAATAGTGAATCATGTATGCTTCTAGCATTGGTACTTCTCTTCGGGAGAGTTTATGAACTATTAGTAATCTCTCTAAAATGCTTCCAAGATGGATTGAGGAGCATAAGGATGATGAGAGATTGCATTCAAGGGAGGAAGAGCTTGATGCATCCTGTGAGGAAGTAACGTAGGTTGAAGAATGGAGACACAACTTGCTGCCATGGGATTGAGTTGGTGGCACATAACTGGAGACTTCTCTTGAAGAGGAAGAACCTATTCCGATTGTCATTGTGATTAGTTTCTTCGAAGAGGAGGAATTAACATCCAGAGGGAGTTTGACAAACCAACAGAGGCAACCTTGGACAAGGAGGTCAGGAGGTTGATGCAAGTACTTGGAGCTTCAGAGGGAGTCACATCATCATGAAGATCTGTTGTAATGTATATTTCTCTGTGACAAAGAAGTATGAGGTGAAAGCCCTTGTAGTGTATATTTCTTTGTGACAAAGAAGTATGAGGTGAAAGTCCTTGTAGTGTATATTTCTCTGAGATGGAGAAATATGAGGTGTGAGCCCTTGTTCATCTCTGAGACTGAGATGAGACGTCATGTTGAAAGACTCCATGACAACATCACGTTGAGAGACTCTGTGATGAACCCTTTGTACTTGTGTTTTTCCACACATGGGAGTAGCCATGGTGGACGTCATGTTGAGAGACTCCATGACGACATCACGTTGAGAGACTCCATGATGGGCACTTGTGCACATGTTTCTTTCCACACATGGGAGTAGCCATGGTGGACGTCATGTTGAGTGACTCCATGACGATATCACGTTGAGAGACTTTGTGATGAACTCTTTTCCACAAATGGGTGTAGCCATTGTGGGTGTCATGTTGAGAGACTCCATGACATTGGATATCTGGAAAGATACCTCCCTAGCTAAGAGGGAGTGTTGATGTTATAGCTGTGGGAGATATCTTTCTCTCAAAAATTAAATGATAAATAATTAATAAGGCAAGTCGACCTTAATTACAAATTATGTTTTATATTTTATTAAAGGAGGCCGACCTATATGAAGAGACACCTTGTTTTGTAATATACAAGGTGAAGATGTTTCATCAAATCATCAATTCAATAACTTCAAGTTTGCACCTTAGCAGCAGATCGAACTAATCAAGGAGGATCATATTCTTTTGTATCTTTGCATCAAAGAGTGATGCTATTATTCATTGTATTAATTCAGCCTTGAGTAAGGCCAGACTTGTAAGCAGATTTCTGCTCTTATTCATTCAATATATTGGAGATATATTTTGCTGGGTTTTTCTCCCTCGAGTAGGAGGGTTTTCCCAGGGTAAAAGTGCTGTGTTTATTGTTCATGTGTTGCATTTTTTGCTTTATGTTAAATTTGATCCTAAAACTAACAAAATTAACTTTTTGGAGCCTCATGGAAGATGACATAAGGAATAGCTTCTTATAATCTTGCGGAGAATGACACATAAAATAGCTTCTTGGCATCTTATGGAAGATGTTTAATTAGGTTCAATAATCAAATCAATCTTTTGCAAATAGTAATGTAAGTGTTTGTTTCTTTTGATATGCTTCAGCAACACTTATATTGTGTCAAAGTAGTAGATTTCTCCCCAAGTGATAGAGTTGTCTTATATATTCTAATATTAAGGAACATCATCCATTATAGGCCATATGGACAGTCACTTCATCTGACATGTATTGAAACCAAGAAATTTTGCTTGTGAAGTGGCACAATTTTCTTCTTGTGTGCCAACCCTTCACATTTAGGCCATTTTTTAAGTGTACCATTTTATAAGTTCTTGCCATGTGTCAAATGCCATTTGACTTGTATAATATTGATCTGTGTTAAATTTTATTGGTCAATACTTATTGTTGTTTTAAAGCTAAAACAGCTCTCAGAGCCTCAAAATTAAGTAACAATTTGCATGATAAGTACAACGTAGACGAATTGGTCTTTATGATTTTTATGTGATATGACTGGCAAGGCCAAAAAAGCTACAAAGATAGCCACAATTTTATCCATGTGGCCCCTTAGGCAGCCATGTGGGAGACAAGCTAAAAGAATTGCCACTAACACCGAGTTGAAGACAATCTTGAACTGTACGGCCTTCTTACATCCCAATAAGTGAGTAATTGATATGGTTGGCTAAAATAAAGGAAGGAAATGATATAAAACATGTTTGCAAGCATTCCTCATCAGTATTCATTGTTGAGGCTATATTAAATGATAATAGATCTGAAATTTCATTCTATGACAGAAGTAACATGCTATGTGCAAAAATTTGGGCTCTCTGTATGCCAATATTTACTAGTCAAAGTCAATGCTCGAGTAGTTTTGTCTTGCTGAACATTATTAAGAATAATATTTGGGCCACATATTAAAAGCTATATAGATACATTTTGTGGCCTGGAATCTCATGGGTTCAATGGGTGATAATTCCAAACGTTCAAAAGGGCAAATTTTTAAACCTTGTTCAAATTCACAAACAATTCAAACCAGAATATGATTCTAAGACGATTTGTAGCCAGAACCAGCCCGAAAACCTGCCTATTCAGTAACCTAGGTTAAATGTTAATTATTTGCAATGTGTTATATCTAATTATTTATTTAGTTTTAAAGTGTTAATAATATCTATTAACATTTTTAAATTAATATAAATTTATCTGATAAATGTATGTTTTATCATATAAATGTAAGCACTATGTGGTTTTATTATCATATATATGTTTATTTATTTTTCTTTTTAGGTTTTGGCTATATTTTTGGGGTTATTTAAAGTTAATATGTATATATTTATGATTTTTACATGTTTTGAATGTACATACCAAAAGTGAACCCAATTCCCCCCAAAACATTTCCACATCAGTGTACATGAATCCCCATACCTGAACCTGAATCGATAACTTAGTTTCTGCACCCACAAGTTAGTTTGACTAAATATTCCATTAATTATGATTTGTGTGAGACACAGAAATGAAAATAAATTAATAGGTACAATAGAGAATGAAAAGAAATTAATGTATATAAACCAAAAGAACTTGCAAACTGTCCATTCAGAAGCAATCATGCTCTCGACAATAATGGCATAAAGGATTGTCTGTGACTTTGAACAACTACACATAGTAACTCAATGGCCACCTATTCAACACTGCTTGACATCACAGAATATCTCATCATGTTAATGGCAATTTGGTGACTATTCAAAGTGTTATTTTTTCCACTTGCTTGTTTTGTATGATAGGCTGTATGTATCTCTTTTTTTTGAAGTAATATAAACTGACCGATCAATTAAAACAAAAATCTTATTAAAGGGCTATACTTTAGTAAAACAATGGATTAACTGCTTTCTTTTGACATATCTAATTTTGTTATATGATTTCCATAATATCTATATCGACTTTTAGAATGTTATCATCCTGCTGATACAATCCATTCTCCAGGTTCGATGTTGGTTTTGGGCAGATTGTACCTTCCTTACAACCTTCATGAAGAAAGCTAATTATTTTTTCTCTAGACTTGATGTATAATTTCTAGCCCGAATGTTACTGAAAGAAAGAATATTGGGGAAGGATTGCCTTTCCTGCAACTCTATTGTGACTCTTGTGTTTTTTTTCAGATGGCAGATATTAACTTATGTTTCTGAAGAAATTTTTCTTTAGTGTTTATCAGTTAGGTGGTAAAACTAAAAGTCATTTAGTATTTTAAGTTGAATAGTCATTTGGACCATAATGCTTCTTGACAGTTGCTTTTATTTTGGATGACTTCTTTTCTTTCTTTTAAATAATTCTGCTTTGGCTAGAGTACACGTAGTTCTACGATTTTGAAGTTGCTTTTATTTTGGATGACTTCTTTTCTTTCTT
Source organism: Sequoia sempervirens (assembly GCA_007258455.2). NCBI lineage: Eukaryota > Viridiplantae > Streptophyta > Pinopsida > Cupressales > Cupressaceae > Sequoia > Sequoia sempervirens. Next base: position 3,582 of record VDFB02274461.1, on the reverse strand, counting down.
TTAAATAATTCTGCTTTGGCTAGAGTACATGTAGTTCTACGATTTTGAAAAAATGTGCTTTCAATTTTTTTTTTTAATATCATTTGGTGATGTGGTTGAAGTGGAGAGAAACCCGTAGAGCAGCTGGAGCTTACAGCAGATGAGAAGGCCAATTTTGAGGTAGTAAAGTTTGTTAATTTTTATTTTTGTAAAAATTAGGTTGCAAGATGAATAATGGGCGCTTCTTAGTGATATTCAGTGGACAGTTCTATTAAAATATGGGTATTGATGCTTGTTATTGATGCTTGTTTGGATACATGCTACTGCTGTAGTTTTTGATTGCTATTATCATAAGTGCTTTAATTGTCTGAAGGCCATTGAACATTCGTTTGAGACTTTGAGCTATGTCACTTTATTTTTAATTAACTTTTATTCTATTCATTATAAAATTTTATAATTGCATTTAAACCGATATAATGTTCTAATCTCATAGGCTCAGCTTCAGCGTTTTGAGGAAACCCTTAAATCTTCTCCTGAAGATCTTGAAGCCCTAGAGGTGATTGCAAGCATGCTACCATTTTAATCAGTACTTTAGTATTTAATTTTAAAACACTTTTATTTTTCCTATATGCTTTTGGCTTTCAATTTTGTATTTAGTGCATTATTTTGATTGATGTCAACACTGTAGTTTTATTTAAGATGTGATTGAAAATGAATACTTGACTTATAATTGTTTGGATCTGTAGTGTAGAAAAATGTACTCCTTACATTTTCACACTTTGTTTGGGCCCCTCAATTAAAAAGGACTTAATTATGCCTTAATGTAGCGTTGAAAAATGTACTCCTTTACAATTTCACACTATGTTTGGGCCCTCTTAATTAAATTGGACTTAATTATGCCTTAATAAGCCCTATTTTACATCTACAAGCCCAATAAATTACATTTTTCAAAGGGAAACCCAACAACAATTAATGCCAATACATAATTAAACACCTTGAGCAATGTGTGTTCCAGGAATAGGAACTTGGTGAATGGGTCCTCCTTAGGACTTGGAACCCATTTTTAAAACATGTTTTGGTGGTATTTTTATCATCCCAAATACAAATTTCAAATGTGAGCTTGTAGTGTTTAATTTCCAGGAAACTAAGGATAAATGTCTATAAATACAAGGTTATTTTATGAAATCAACATTAGATTTTCAAGAGATCAATTAGAAGAGCCAAGATTATTGTCAAAGGTGTTCAAGAGCAGATTTCTCAAGCATTTGTTGCAGCATTCAAGATCTCAAGCATCATGTCAAAGTTATGTTCATTCATGCATGTTTTTGGAGCTAGCATTGTGATGTAGGATTCAAGATCTAATCCAAGCATTCAATTCAAAGATTTAATCAAGATTCAAGCATCAAGATCCACATCCATTGAAGCCATCTCATGCAAGATTTCAGTTTTTCCAAGGTTTATTCAAGGGTTTGGTGAGTTGCAACATTGTATTGTTCATTCATCATTCCTTTCAGACTTTATTCAATTCAAGGTTTAATTACCAAAACGGGGTTTGACCTGTGCAAAACCCCCATTCACCAAAAAAACAAATTTTCCCTCTCATGTTTGTGTTGCAGATTTTAGGTTGAAGGAAAATTGAAAATTGGAGATCTCTAAAGTGCAAAATTGCAAAAGTTGCAAAGTTGTCAAAGCTATAAGAAAAGTTGTCAAGATCAGAGAAACTTAGATTTTAGATTTATTTTCCATCATTTTCGAGTAAAACCAGTGGGAAATTGCATCTCGGATTTGTCTTCAGAGGCTCCCAAAAATTCAGTTCAAAAAGCTATCTCAGGACCCATTCACCATTTTTGGACACTCTGCAATTGATTTTGAGGTAAGTTTTAGGTGTCTTCCACTCATCCAATTTGCAGAAAGTTGTCCGTTTCTGTTAGATCTATGCTTAATCTACATGAATCAGGTCTTTGGTTACAGATTTGAGGTTATTTGCTATTTTATTTTCATCTCTCAAAAGTGCTGTTCAGCCTTGTACCCCCGTCCACACACACATAAAGGAAATTGTCAGATCTTCCATAGAATTGACTCACCTAAGGGCTGAAAGTTAATCCTATCTTGGAGGATCTCATTTCCTGAATGAAATAGAAAATAGGGAGGTTCATTACACCCCATTTTGCCTTTTCTATTTTAAGTTTGGTGAAACATTCCAAATTTACTATAAAACCCTATATTTTGGTGAACCTATGCTATTTTTCTATGTTTCAGTATGGTGAACCTGAGTATTTGAACATTCTAATTTCTGATTTGGAGTGCATTCAAACTCTAGATCTAGGATTTGAGTTAATTCATTGCATTTAAGGTTTCTAAATTTGGTAGAAAGTTGCCTTGCATTTTAGGTGTAAACTTGCGTTTTGCATTCATTTTAAATCTGAAAGTTCAACAAAAATTGCATAATGTTAGACCATAATAGCTTACTTTCACGCTTAAATCAAAAATTGGATCAAAATAGCATTTAAAAAATATGTCTTTTGTTGACATTTATCATCATTTTACACTTGCATTTAACTCGAGCCCAAAATTTTGAAACTGTAAGTACCAATTTGTAACCTAGAACAGAGAACACACAAAACAACTTAGAAATTACATTTTTCATTTTTAAAAACCTTGTATAGAGACCTATTCGCCCATGGGTGAATGATTCCTTTAGGGCCCATAAAACCAACTTTTCTGATATTTTTTGTGGCTTTCTACACTCCCAAATTCAAGCTGTTATTAAACCAATTGTTTCAGCCTGACAATTTTCAGGAATGTTTGTTTTATGCATTGGGTTTAAATCATCTATTTAGTTTAGCCATTTTAAATCATCCCAAAATTATTTCAAGATTGAAAATCAATGCATCTATAGACAATTGTTTACATTTCTTGAAGCACTACATAAGTTGATAGATTACTTTCACACAATGTTAGTATGTTTCCTTTCCAAGTATGCCAAGAAAAGCTCATTAACAAGTATGTTAGTCATTCTTCCAATATCCTTCCTAGTTATGAGAGTCTCTTAGTGCAAGAGAGTGAAATTGTTGACACATTCCTTAATTCCACATCCCCTAATATCTCTCCTATTTGTGAGAACATTTTAGTGAAAGAGGATGTAAGCATAGACAATCATGACAATCATAGTTGCTCTTCTCCCAATACCTCTCCTACTTGTGACGAAGGTATATTGGTGTTAGAAGATACACTCATTGAGAGTCATGACAATCTTGAAAGTCCCTCTCCTAAAAAATCTCCTACTTGGGAAGATATTATGGCACAAGAGAATGAGATCATTGGTGCATTTCTTAACATCACTTTACCTAGTCTCCATTCATCTCCCACTTGTGAGAATGCTTTAGTGAAAGAGGATACAATCATGAAAATCACATTTTTTCTCCTAATATCTCTCCTATTTGTGAAGAAGATATTTTGGTGTTAGAAGATACACTCATTGAGAGTCATGAGAATCTAGTTTCTCCCTCTCCTAATACTTCTCTCACTTGGAAACATATAATTGAACAAAAGGATGCAATCATTGGTAAGAAATAAAATGATAGTTATTCTTCTCTTGATGCC
>VDFB02274460.1:0-68368 GCA_007258455.2 Sequoia sempervirens | reverse complement strand
TCCTATCCATCCATTACATCATCTCTTCTATCTCCCCATCCTTATCTTCCTATCCATCCAAACAATCCCTTCCATCTCCCCATCCTTATCTTCCTATCCATCCATCATAGCATCCCTTCCATCTCCCCATCCTTATATTCCTACCTATCCTTATCTCCTTACCAATCAAATCAATCCCTTTCATCTCCCCATCCTTATCTCCTTACCAATCCAAAATATCCTTTTCATCTCCCCATCCTTATCTCCTTATCCATTCATCTCTATCCTCATCCCATCTCATAATCCCTTGTCATTGGTATTTGGCTATAGGCTTCTCCCCATGCAATCCAATGCCATCTATCTCACTATCATCAATCCCATATTTTTCACACATCTTTCCAATCTCCTATCACTTCTCATCACTCATCTCTCTATCATGTCATTCTCCTAATTCATCTTTTGATGCTTTGGATAACTATCCCATCCATGAGCTTCGTGCAATCACCATCATCCTATCTTAACCACTAGGTCTATCTTGTCTCATCATATCAGTTCCATCTTTTTATCTACTTATCATTGGTCATCTCATCATCCTTTATCCATGGTCGGTCGTCAGTCTTTTGTCGTAGGCAAGTTCAATATTTTGATTCGCTCTCGGGGCTTTGTTCCATCCTATCTTTTTCATCTATCATCAATCTTCATTGTCCTCTTTCTACTTTTTTCTGTGGTTTTTTTATCAAACTACAAGGGCTCTACGCTTTCACATAGGCAAGGCTAATCTTTGATCAACCCTCAAGCCCCTAGGTCTTTAGGGTGTGTCAATCTAGTGTCTTGTATCTTGTGTCTTGTGTTGTGTCATCAAGTGTGTCCCTACCTAGCCATTTCTTAACAAACAAGATCCACTGGTATCATGAGGTTCAGTTAGTTTCGAGTGTCTTGCATCATGTCGATCACCTAGTTTAGTCTCCATCTTTGGTCTCAACAGGATGCATCCTTCCTCATCAGAACACATCACTCCCATCCATCCTCTCAATCCTATGGAAAAGGATGTTTAAAATTGATTGTGATATTTTGATACTTTTGGCTTTTGTTTATCCTTTGAGCTCCCTATCATGCCTCATCGAGATCACCATGATCTATCATATCATGGTGTGTTTTGATTGGTAAATATAGGTACATATCTTGATCTTTTGTTTGTTGTTGTATTTTTGGTTGTCCCATGTAGTACCCACCAAGATCCCTGAGGTCTTGTGTTACGCTAGGGCATCCTTTTGTGCTTGTGGTTATCCCAATGCCTGGCCTGACCAAGGTCTTCACGACTTTGGGGTGCTGGGACAACCTTCTTGTCTGCTATGTTTATTTTATGCATTAGATGCTAATCCCCCTTGGTTTCACATATCATGGTGCCTAGTTTCTTATGCTATAGCAAAAATCAGTGCTCTGAAAATGGAAAATTGCAATAGGATTGCATTTCATGATCAATTTTTTTGCATTGCATCCATACCCGACCCATGACCTATGATTTTGGTTGTGAAAATATTCACCTCCCATCTTCTCTTCTTCTTAGGATACCTGTGGTTCTTGACAGGTGTAGTTTCACACCCATCTTCCTTAATTTTGTAATGATTACAGGGAACGTACTTGCTAATAAACTAAAGCAAGTATGATACGCGTACCATCAACCCTCATGCCTATGCAAACCCTTATTTATACTCATGTTCATGTTGCATTCCATTTCACATTAGGCCATCTCACATCTCCACCCAATTTTAATCCATTCGATCTAACAAAAATCATCTAATCACATCCTTGGTCTTGTTCCTAGCCTTGCTACAAGCTTTAATCCCATCATAATCATCATCATCATCATCGAGATGTATCCTTCCCTATCCTTTGGTGTTGTTTTGGGATGTATCCTTCCATCATCAACAACACTTTTGTCATCATCATCAGGATGTATCCTTTCCCTATACTTTGGTGTTATTTTGGGATATATTGTTCCCTCATCGACAACACTCCATCCATCATCAACCCATTTTGGCTTGTAGCTTGACTGAGGAAACATCATATTTGTCCTGGAAACCATTTTTGCTTTCTTTCTTCTCCTCTTCTCCTCCCAATCTCCTGTTGCTTATCCTCATTTCTTCTCCATCACTTTGCATCATCTTCTCCATCTCCCCTTGCATCATCTCATCCATTTTAAGAGCACACCCATGTTCTCTTGAACCCACATGTCCTCTCGAGGGGACATCTTCAATCCCTAATCTTCATCTTCACTCCTATCATCCTTTTGCTTAGTCACTCCTTTGATGAATAAGGCATCTTTTTCAATCTAACCATCTTCTTCTTTGTGTTATCTTTTAATCTTCTTTGAAATGATGCTACTTCATAACACCATCTCAAAGAGGGGAAAAATGTAGACATCTACATTTGACCACTTACATTTTCTCAAATTTCTCTTTTTTATCTAAATGTCCTCTTATTTGCATTAATTAAGTAATATTACTATTATTTAATTAATACCCCTAAAGTCCTCTAAATCCCTAAGGTATCTAGTTAAATAATTAAATACCTTACCCTTTATCCCCTTTTTCCTCCAAAAATTAAATAAATATGACATTTATTTAATTCTTCACATGTCACATCCCCCATAATCTTCTTCTAATCTATATTAGTCTAATTAATCCATGATTAGGATGTGCACACCCTTAATCATAATTAAAGTCACATCCTCCATATTTGGCCACTTGCCTCTAATCCTTCATTAATCTTTTTAATCACTTGTTTGCACAATCTTAATCTAATCACATGCCATCTTTTGTATGTCCTCTAAGTCAACCTTTCATAAGTTCTTTCCCTTTTAAGCCTTGACCTCTTCCCCATGTGAATTAAAAAATCACATTTATTCATTCAATGCATTTCTCTTCCCCATGTAAGTTGTTGGGAAATTCTAAATTCCCTCATAGGTCACATCATCCACATGGGACAAGTACTTCCTTTATGAGGACCTTGTCTTATCCCCAAGGTACTCCCCAATCATGTGAATTTTAAATTCACATTTATTTCCCCAACAACTTCTCTCATCCCTATGATGATAAGAGATTACTTTCTAAAATTCCTCACTTGTCACCATCACTCTATGGGTTCAATAACTTCCTTTTTAAAGAGATTTTCCCCTAATCCTAAGGTACTTGCAAGTACCTCCACCTCACATGTCATCTTTCCACATCACCTGTCCTTGTGACACCTCTTCAACTCACCACAACCCTCCATCTTGTCTATGTTGGCTAAATCTTAGCCATTGAATCCTCTATAGACTCTTCCCTTAAAATGGAAGATCTTGTCTCATTTTCATTCATAACACACATTCAAATCTTCAAGCATTCAACTCTCTCAAGCTCAATAACGTGCATCCTCCATTGTTGCATTATGAAGCTTTCATTACATCCATTTTGCATTCATCTATCAAAACACCCATATATTTAATTGCATTCTACATCCAATTTACATCACTTTGCATAGCATTTTAGTCTATTTTCCATCAAGGAGCACACAACTCATCAAAAATCAAAGGGGAAACCAAAAGAATCACTTGCACAAGGTATATCTCTTGCTTTTATCTTCTATTTTGTTCAAGTCATCTTACGCTAATCTTGAGGTGGTGTTGTGTTGTTTCTCCTTTACATTTCTTTGTTTTTACATCTTTTAGGTTTAGTAAATAACATTTTATTATAGAATAATTTATTGGGTGGCTTTTGGAGTGATGTTTTTCTCCCGAAAGGGTTTTCCCCACGTAAATCACTATGTTGTGGTATGCATGATATTTATGTTTATTTAGTTTTAGTTTTTGTAATTGTTAAAGATCTATAAAGTTTTACATTATTCTCCTCTCAAGATTAGTGTAGGAAGTTGTTCTACTACCTTAGCTTCCTTACAAGTGTTATCAAAGCCTGATCACCTTTGGTTTTAGTTGTGGGTTGTTGGGTTTTTTGAACTAATCCATATTTGAGTGGGAGCTTGTGCAGAAGACACTTTGTGATGTTGTTGCTAGAATTTTTAGATGGAAAGTTCATCAGGGAGAATAGAGGTGGATAAATTTTTTTGAATTAATTTTGAGACGTGGAAGCTAAAGATGGAGGATCTATTGATAGATCAAGATCTGTGGGATGTTGTTGATGAGAATGTTTCAAGGCCTATAGATCCTACTTAGGTTGTACAATATAATGTTATAGACCATAAAGCCAAGGTCTAATAAGATTGTGCTTGGAAAAATCAGTTTTAATTAATTTCCATGAAGAGACTTCTTCATAGAAACTATGGAAGAAGCTTGGTCAGATGTATCAAGCCAACTCTTTAGTGAACAAGATTTTATTGAGGAAAAATTTATATTCCTTGAGAATGGTAGAGGGTGGACAAATCACAGACCACCTAGAAGCATTCAATATGTTGGTGGCTCAATTGGCATCAATTGGTGTCAAAATGGATGAGGAGGAGAAATGCCAGATCTTGCTTTGTTCTTTTCCTGATTCGTGGGATTTGTTGATGGGTGTTTATACACACTTTCTCAACACAGGTAATGTGTATGTGCACTACCTCTCTTGAAAGGAAAAATCCAACAACAAGTTGCTGAAAATCTCCCCAAGGTCTCTCGGGTGTTAGGTCATGACTTTCATGGAATTCCTCAGTTGATATTTGATGTGATTTTGCTGATAATCACAGGGTAGACTTATGTATCTGGGTGCGGAATGGATCTTAAATTTTGAAGTTTCTGAAGTGGGTGCACGGTGTCATTTGTTGTAGGTTCAAACAAAAATTTGAAACTTCAATATTTCTTTAAGTTTGGCTTTACAATGTGCAACGAACCTTGGCACATACTGTTTCTAAAAAAAAGGAAAATAGCAAGGAAGAGAGAAGGTTCCTAGATCTGCAACTAACTATGAGCAGTGATCATGGAGGTTCTTCTATGGATAGCTCCCTTCAAAAAGAATTCCACTTAACCAAGAAATCTACAGTATCGTGAAATTTGTGCTATCATCAAAGCTCTGTAGATATTTTACCATTCATCCACCATTTACATGCATGAATAAAGATAAATATTTGAAGAGTAGCTTCAAATTTCAGCCCAGGCTAACTTCGCAAGGCCATTTACCAGCAACAAATAGCAAAAAGTATGGGTTGGAAGGCATCAACACAGCAGAAATTTCTACAATCACAGGACAACATGACTAAAGTCTATCTAAGCACTTTGAACCTAACTAAAACATCAATATAAATCTAACTAAAGCATTTAACAATGGAGATTGAACCATGAAACATGTTGAGAAATCAGAAAATACACCAAGTCAATATATTTTCATTATAAATTTCAGCAGCGTGTCTTTACAACAACTCAACTCCCTTTGGAAATGAGAGGAGATCCCCTATTTATAGTATTCAAAAAGCTAAATGAATGGCCAAGATTGATTTTCATTGTGTGGCCAAGATTCACTACAAAATAGGGTTTCACCTACCCCCGAATATATTACAATTTAAAATTACATTCTTGTCTCTTCCCTATTTTGTCCTTTAGTGACAGCACTATAGCATTTTGTCCTTTGCTGACTACTCTTTTGTTGTAGCTATTCCTTTAGGAACTCTTCATTGATAATAGGGTTGCCCTCCTGCTTCTTCAAAGCTGCATATTCCATGAATTTTAGAATGACTGGCTAGAGCTTGTCCACCTCAATAATCTCAGACCACAACATTTGATAACTCCACTCTTTTGAGTTGTCCTCAAGCTTCCTCCAGTATTCATTATACTTTACAGCTTGATCCTTGAATAGCTCCGACTGGGCGAAGGCACGGGTGGCGAAACTCATGAATTCCATTGTTATCTCATTGGACATCCTATCCTCCATCTTCTTATGAAAATAAGGCTTTATCTTCTCTGGATCCATCTGTATTATGGGCATGTCATACTCCATCATCAGCTTTAGATATCGGGCGCAGTCCGCCCTAATTTCCTTGACCCATTCGATGTCCAAATCCACTTTATCCATTATTTGTTCCAACCTTTCCCTTTCGTTATCAAAATCCTGCCTCCACACGTCCATTAGCCAGTGGTCATCACTTTTGAATGCGAGCTCCTGTCCCCATGTGGCCTTTAATAACTGGAGGATGGCCTCAATATTTGGATGGGTGGAATCATATGTTGCAGGGAAGTCCGTGTAGAGCTTCTTCGTGCTCTCCAAAGATTGTTGCAGATCTATGAACTTGTTGGCTATCTGAACAGCCCAGCTGATACTCATGTTCCCGATGTACAGGACCTGTTAGAACCAGCTCTCTATAGTCTTGTCCAAGTTCTTTCTCTTCTCTAATTTGTCATTTTTCTCTTTGGATAGTAGTTGGGGTGGAGCCACGGATGTGGTAGGCATGTCATCCACTGAAGACCATTGTTGGTTGTAATCCGTCAAGGCGGCCACATGTGCTTTAAGTTCATCCTTCGAGACCTTGTCCTATTTTATCAAGTGCACCACTGTAGCCACTGACTCCTCAAGATGTCCCACCTTCTTCTCTCTGGTAGTAGTCCCCAAGTTGATGGTGGAAATATTATAGCATATGCCCTCCTAGCCTACCACGGGTGTTACTATCTATGCGGTTCGAGACCCAGAAGCATCCGTTGTTATCTTGGATCTAACTTTAGGCTTCTTCTCCTTTCTGGTTGAGAGTTGTGCATGGGCTAGGATAGCCTCTAGCCTCACTCTTGGATCCTTAGGAGCGAGAGTCTTCTTCTCAAGCTGCCTCTCCAACCACTCAAGCATGGAAAACTCTCCTTTTGGTGGCTCTTGATCTCCTTTGCCCTGCTCTGTTCGGACTTCCATTTGTGCACCTTTCATTTTGGTGTTGTCTCCCTCTTCCTCATCAGAATCTAGGATGAATGTGATGCATTTGATGGGAGGTTTAGTAATCAATTTCCCTCGAGGACTTCCTTCTACCTCAATTTCCTTTTCCTTTATTTCTTCAATCAGTTCTCCCTTGTGCATGTATTCCTCAGGCTGGTCTTCTTCTCTATCTTCTTCTCCTATAGGAGGAGGTGGCACAATCTCCAGTTGTTTTTCCCTTGCATGGGTTTCTACATTTTCCGCTGTCCTATCGCCCTCCTATTCCTTCCTGGGAGGTGACCTTTATGTCTCTTCTTCATCATGTTTCAGCTGTCGGGCCATCTCTTCTTCAAGATTGTCATCGAAGGTTTGTATGATGACCTTACCACTAGCATCCTCCTCCTCATCTCCACTTTCAGAAGAGCTCATTCCTTCCTCTTCATAGGCCACCTTGTCAATTTGTCGATGTTCATACTCCAGGTGTTCATGGTACTCATTGGCCTCCTCTTCAATTGACTTTGAGGCTTCTTCTTCCTATCTCTCCCACTCCTCAGAAATTAACATTGTGGCCTCCATTGTTGGTGGTCCTATTGGAGGTTGTGAAGGCTTAGTAGTAGCGAGGACTTGCGCTAAGGCAACCTGAAGGGTGGGGTCCATAAAGATTTGGGAGAGCTCGAAAGGGAGATTTTTCATGTGTTTTGAGAAAGCCTTAGGTAATGCAGGAGCGGGCATTGGTGTTGTTACTGTGGTTAATGGGAGTGATCTAGTATGTGACATGGTGGTGGAGGAAGGTGGAGTAGTCATGGCGGAGGAGGGGTCAATCACTATTACGGGCAGCCATGGCTAGGGAGAGAGACGATGGGGCAGTTGAGACAGGGGGATCCGGAAGAGGTTCTAGTTGATTTATCCTTTCTTCCTCACCTTCTTGGATTATAGGCTACTCCATGGTGCCCTCTATTCGCTTGGGCTTCTTAGAAGGGGAGCCTCCTGAATATTTCCTTGTGTATACCTTAGCGTCTAGAGATTGCTCTGTTTCCGTTCCTTTCCTCTTCTTTGACCTGGTGATCGGAGAAGATTTGGATGTCCCGCCCATTGAAGTTGTGGCGGCAACATCTTCGATGGCACTGGGCTCGCTCTTTAGCCCTTCATATGTTAGGACCATTCCTTCTTGCTTTAGCTGGGCCACTTGTCTTTTAACCCATTCTTTAGTTTGAGCCACAATGGGTTTCATCACAATGTCAAGGTCATCAACCTCCTACTCATCCAAATAAATTGCAGGTAGCGATAAGTTGGAGACTACATTATACCTATGATCCATAACTGTGCTTTCATCTTCCTCAAATTGATCCGGTATAGGGAATAGTTGTACCCTTCTTACGAAGTATGCAGTCATCCTCATGTAGTGCCTGGCATGTACCTCTTTGTTGTCCAGGTAGTTTTCCCAGAAATCCTCAACATTATGCAAGTGGGTGTACTCTAGTCCCAGTGCTTTCCTCACATGCCCATACGGGTCCATCCATGGGTGAGTAGTGTGTAGTCGGAAGTGGTACTTTTCCAATTCCTTTTCTGAGTTCCCAGCACACTAGGAATTTTGTAATTTATCCATGCCTTGACTGAAGGTGAAGGGATAAGAGATCCCTACCAGATGTTTGTTGCTAAGGATGGTGTGCACAGCTACAGCTACTGGGAGAGTTCCAGTAGTATAATCCAGTCATTGGGGTTCTGGTGTAGCTTGTTCAGCCTCTCAGTGAAACCTTGGGCGCTATGAGAGACTCTCCTCTCAAAATCCCCTCCAAGCAACTGGATAATGTGACCAATGAAGGTGTCATTGACCCTATAGTATTCCTTTTTAAAGTTCCTGAATTGGAGTTGGGGATATCGATCATAGGCTTTCAGCTTTAAGCTCAGCTCCTCTTCAGGTGCCACAAATAGTCTGCTATACTGCCTTTGCTCTGCCAGTGAATAGACCAAATAGGAGGTCATGTAGAATTTGGAGATCTTTTTTACATTCATAAACTGCTCATGGAAGCAGTTGCTAATAATGCCTCCCTAGTAGAATGAGTCTTTCATGGTGACATCTTCGTTCCCATGGATGATTTGTTCAATGAAGTACACCATCCATTCTTGAAAAAATGCAGTAGAAGGAAGGCCCATTACCTGGCTCAAAATGGTCACTAAGTCATGATAGTCTTCATGGAAATCATTGTGAAAGAGTTCTTGAGGGACCTTTGCAGCACTGCCTCTTTTCTCCTTGAGCCAGAACTGGTTTATCAACCTTCTGCAACCCATCAGGTCTTCATTCCAAGTTGCCTATCCCTCTTCCATTGTGGGCACTTCCATTTCCTCAAAGGTAGGAATGTGGAAAGTTTTTGTGATTCCCTCAGCTGACATGTCTGCAAGAATATTCCCATCTCTGTCAATGATGGTCCTTGTCTCGGGTTGGTAGGCTTGCTGACAGGCCATGATGAGCTCAAGAGCAATGAGAGATGGAGGGAAGCCTGCAGCTTTCGCAATTCCACTCTGCCTGATTAATCTGGCATTGTCAGTCTTTGGGTGAATTCTGACCCTTCGCTTAAATTCATCAATATCGACATGGCCAATATTGGTGTCTATGATTTTTTTCTAGTCTATGGTGATTTTCGATCGTAGAGGTTCACCCTGGAACTGGAACTTCATTTGTTCTTTATCCTCCTTCCCATGAGGAGTCTTGCTTGATTTATTTCCTTTGTCCTTCTCTACAGCTCCCCCCAAGGGTCCTGCACCCGATTCCATATATCCTACAAGCATGGACACAATGAGTACAACCTTTTGAAAACATTATTGTTAGCTAAAATCTCATGAACTAAATCAAAGTAGACATCATATGACTAATAAAGCTAAATCTTTTCCTTTTAGATGTCATTAATTGCTTTTCAAGGGATTTCGAACAATCCGGGTCCAGAGGGGCAGAATTCCCTGGCAGGAATGTTGTTTTGAAAGGGCAGATAGGCCGAGGTGATCCAGGTGGTTTCTCCCATCTTCACATTTTGATGGTTTGAGGGGCTCATGTTGAAGAGGGCCAAATTTGAGCACGTGGGTAGGCATTGGTTTTCAAATTTGAGGTCATTTAGGTCACTTTTGGGGCCCCCGAAGGTTCAGGCTTGAAAAGTTGTCATGCTTTCAATGTTTGAAATAGCCAGCAAGAAACAGAGTTCTAGGGACAAAACTTCGAGGTCCGGGACCCGGGTGGGCTAAGGATGGCCGATATACAATTTCTATTCTGAGGCACCCGGGCCTGAAGGGGCGAGAAGTTGTCATGCTTTCGTCGTTTAGAATGGCGGGCAACGGACGAAAGTCCAGAGGGAGCATCCCGGAGAACCAGACCCAGAATTGAGCTTGGACATCACATTTGCTTCATTAAGTCTTTTATTTGGTGAACAGGAGGGCGAAGCCCAGAGGTCAGAAAGGCGGGCGCGTTTTCCCCTTCTGGACTGGCGAAGGCGACACGAAATCCCAGATGGCGGAGCCTGGCGAGTGCAAGGAAGCCAAAGTTCAATATTTTTTTATCTTCGCGGCAAAAGGCAGGTCAGGACCCAGGAAGTAGGAGGATGTCAGTGGTCGGCCGTTTGAAATGGAAAAGTTGCCAAGGAAGTCTACGGATGGAATTCCACTCGCCAGGACCCGACGAGATGACGGATTGGTTCGTTTGAGGATTTATCACCGGATGACGAGAAGCAAGTCGGGTCCCATATCTCGGGCGGATAGGGCCACTCCACCATTTGGAAATGGTGAAAGCCCTACGGAGTTCCAGACACAGAAGTCTGAGGATTCGGGCCTGAGAGAGGATGCGGCCATTTTGAAAAAAGATGTTTTGTTTCCATAAGCTTCGCTGGCGACAAAAGGGCCCAGGCCTAGTGGGCTCGAATTCCCTGCATGAAGAATGGTGGCGGCGAAGGAGAGTTTCAGATCGATCTTATGGGACGCTTTGGAGGTTTTTTGAAGATTCCAAGATATGGGTTTTGTGTGTTTTATCAAGTTTTAGCTAATTAAAGCATTGTAAACCAATGTTATTCATCATTTTAGGCACAAGATTATGCAAAAACCACTTGGGAGGGCAGACGGAAAACCTACGTGGGGAGCCCGATGAAGGAGATTGCAAAATCCACTAAGGATCAGCGGATGAAGGAAAGCACTCTAACCTCCTTTGCAATCCTGACAAATGAAAATGACAGGTTGGGGCCTAATATTTATACCCTCCTCTACAATTAATGGCCTCATTTAATGCCTATACGGCTGACCCGTTGGTTGGTGAATTTGAAATTAGCAGACGGTGGCGGGAGGTTTGGGGTCCGAGGTCCGGAAGGATGTGGTGAAACGGCCGCTAAATATTTTTCTTTTAATACCAGCGGTAAGAAGGGACCCGGACTCTAGAGGGTGGAGCACCGGTGAGGTTTCACCACTAGAAATGGCGAAGGGCGAAGGGAACTCTGGGAACGACGACCTAGCCGACCGGACCCGGAGGGCATGAATGCAGTTCGGAACTTCGCGCATATTTAAACCTGGTGGAAATTGATGATCCAGGACCCGGGGTTTGGGAAGGTGGTAGCCTTCTGTCGTTCGGAGAACGGTGAACCCCTAGAGGAAACTCAGTGATGGAAACCTGGAGGGTTGGGTCCGTCAGGGCCCAAAGCCGTTTACAGAAGGAAAGTACCAAGGAAAGCCCAAAAAGCCTCAGGGCTTAACCAAAGTGTAGTGGACAAAACATGGTTAGTTTAAGATGGGACTTCAAGGGTACGCTGACCATCAGGAACGCCAAAATAGGGGCATGCAAAATGAGGTAGCAAAGAACGGCCTAGTAGGACGAAAGAGAAGAGGGTCCCCGTTCTGAACGAGGCATGTGTGCTAAGGGCACAACATGATTCTCTTGTTATGGCTATTGGGAGAACTTCTATTATTTTGAAGACTAAAGATGTGGTGGGTTCTTTTCTTTTTGAAGAAATGCGAAGCGTGACAAATCCAAGTCTAGGGGGAGATCTAAATCTCTTGGAAAGTCCAAAGTTATTTGTTCAAATTATGGTAAGTCTGAACATGTTCATAAGGAATGCAATGAAGAAAAGAAGAAGAAAAATAAGAAATTTGATTCTAATTATGAGTTCAAGATGGAAGATGGTGACGCATTCATTGCAGCTTTGGCAACTCATGTAGGTAATGATGCATGGTTAATTTACTTAGGTGCATCTTTTTATATGACCTTTAATAGAGATTGGTTTTCTAAATATGAAGAATTTGATGGAGGTAAGGTGTACTTGGGTGATGATTCTCATTTAGACATTGTTGGCCATGGTAAAGTTAAAATATGATTTCTCGATGGTAGAATAAAAAGGATTAATGGTGTGTTGCATATCCCTAGATTAGAATATAAAAATTTATCTGTGAGTAAACTAATAGATGTAGGTGTGTAGGTAGTATTTTCTGATGTAGGATGCAAGATGGTTAGAGGTGTTATGGTGATTGCTAGAGGTGTCAGATATGGCACATTGTATAATCTTGATACATGCACTACTGAGTGCAATAGTACTTCTATAAAAATAAAGTTTGTGGAAGAAGTGAGGGTTTGACCTTCAATATATGGTCATGGATTTTGGGTACCCAAGGGTGCTCTTTCTTCTGAGTCAAAGTTACCTATAGAGAAAACTATGTTATGTCACCAAAGACTTTGCCACATTGGAGAAAAGGGTCTAAGAATCTTGAAAAATAAAAACCTTGTTGAAGGTTTATCTGATTGTAATCTTGAGTTCGATTTTTGTGAGCATTGCATTTATGGAAAACAAAACCACGTTTAGTTTTACTTGAGTTCTCATAAATCTTGTGGTGTATTAGATCTTATTCATTCTGATATGTTTGGTCTTATATATGTTCCTTTGATTGGTAAATCCACATATTATGTTTCATTTATTGATGATTATAGTAGAAGGAGATGGGTATATTTTCTAAAGAGTAAATCTAAAGTTTTCAGTCGATTTAAAGAATTTAAAGCAATGGTTGAGTTGCAGAATGAAAAGAAAATAAAAATGTTTAAGGAATAATAATGGTGGTGAATTTTTCTCTAATGAATTTGATAGATTCTGTAAATATTTTGGTATTCATAGATAGAAGACGACTCTGTATCCTCCACAACAAAATGGAGTTGCAAAAAGAATGAATAGGACACTAATGGAGAAGGCTAGAAGTATGTTGAGTGGCGATGGTCTAGAACAAAGGTTTGGGGATGAAGTTGTTGCCACTGCCTATTACCTGATTAATAGGTCTCCTACATCATCTCTTGTTGTTAAGATGCCTATAGAGGCATGGTTGGGTCACAAACCTTCATTAATACATCTTAAAGTTTTTGGTTGAAAGGAATATGCACATGTTCTAAAGGAGAAGCGAAAAAAGTTGGAGAACAAGGTTGTGAAATGTATCTTTATTGAATATAGTTATGGTGTGAAAGGATACAAACTTTGGGATCCTATTGCACATAAGGTAATACATAGTAGAAGTGTTATTTTTAGAGAAACTAAGCCTTCTTCTACTACATTGTAGCCTGAACAAAGTAAATAGGAAAATGTGATTCAATTTCTTTCTACACTTGAGAAAGTTGAATCAAGGCCCAAAGATAGACAAGAATACAAGACATAGACAACCACCTGAAAGGTATTCACCTAATGATTGGAGATGTATTTTTTCTTTGAGTACTAACATGGATGAACCCAGATATGTAGAAGAGGCACTAGGTATGAATGATGCAAAATACTAGAAGATTGCTATGGATGAAGAAATGACATCTTTGAAAAAGAATGATACATGGGATCTTGTACCATTACCTAAAGGACAAAAACTTGTTGGTTGCAAATGGGTGTTCAAGAAAAATATTAGTTCAGATGGAGGTATTGAGAAGTATAAAGCAAGGTTGGTTGCGAAGGGTTACTCTCAAGTTGAGGGTGTTGATTATGGTGAGATATTTTCTCCTATTGAAAAAATGGCATCCATTAGATTTTTACTTTTTGTTGCTTCTTCTTATGATTTAGAGGCTAAGCAAATGGATGTGAAAATTGCTTTCCTTCATGGTGATTTGGAGGAGGATATTTATATGACACATCTAGAGCACTATGTGGTGAAAGGTAAAAGTAAGTTGGTTTAAAAATTGAATAAATCTTTGTATGGCTTAAAACAGAGTCTTAGGATGTGGTACCAGGAATTTGATACATATGTGTTGAGTTTGGGATTTGAGTGCTCAAAATCAGATCATTATGTTTATTATAAAATTGATGGTGATCATTTCCTATTTATTGTAATGTATGTTGATGATATGATATTTATTGGTAGAGGGAAAGGTATTATTGCATAACTAAAATCTCAACTTGCTACGAAATTTGAAATGAAAATATCTTAGTGTAGTTAAACACACTCTTGGGATGGAAATTAAAAGAGATAGAGTGAAAAAAAATCTATGGCTTGGCCAAAGTAAGTGTGTCAACTCAATTTTATAGAGGTTTGATATGTAGGATTGTAGACCATTGTATTTTCTTGTTTCAGTTGGAACAAATTTATCTATGTCAAATTTTCTAACATCTCCATTAGAGATGGAAGACATGAGAAAAGTTCCTTACCAGAATGCAATTGGAAGTTTGATGTATGCCATGGTTTTTATTAGACTAGACATTGCCCAAGTAGTGGGAGTTCTTTCCAGATATATATCTAATCCTGGTAGAGTTCATTGGGATGTAGTTAAAAGAGTCTCCAAATATTTGTGTAGTACCTTAGATTATTCCTTATGTTATCATAGTAAAATGATTGAAGATGATATTTCCCTTGATATTCATCGTTATGTGGTTTCAGCCTAGGTAGGTGATGTTCATAGTAGAAAATACACTAGTACTTATGTGTTTACTTTATTTGGTGGTGCAATTAGTTGGATGAGCAAGTGATAGGTTGTGGTTGCTTTGTCCACTACTGAAGTAGAGTATATAGTAGCTACTCATGCTTGTAAAGAATCCATTTGGCTTAAGATACTGTGTTCAGATATTGGAAATAAGCAAGGTGTAGTGATAATTTATTACGAATGTCAGAGTGTGATATGTCTAGCTAAGAACCCAAAATTTCATGCCAAGACCAAGCACATTGATGTACAGTATCATTTTGTTAGAGATATGGTCAAAGATGGCAAGGTCAAGATAGTTAAGGTAGAGACTTTGATGAATGTTGTTGATTCTTTAACTAATCCTGTGAGCACAAAGAAGTTTAGATGGTGTTTAGAGACTATGGTCCTTTTGACCCATAGCAATTAAGAGACAATGTTTACTCCATCCTATTTCTCTTGCCAAGTGTTTGACAAGTGGGAGATTTATTGGGAAAATGTATCTCAACCTTGCAATTATATAAAGGTTGTTGTTGATAGAATATATATATGGATATATATATTTCCTAATTACACTGATAGGTCTATACAATGGTAGCATGGGGTGGCATTGAGGAGTGAAATGTGAGTGTGTTAAATTTTTCAAGAAAACTCCTAAAATGGCTAACATACATTAAATAAATGATACATTATAAATCTGAACCATACATTATTAGGTTTTAGATCTAATGGTAGATATTTTGTTGGCCTGTCTTGCTCTAGAATGTAACTCTATTTTATGAGGGTGTTGTATTATGATTGTAGTAGAGAGAGACGGGGATGTATTTTGAGAGTCTGATAGTGGTCGTGTTGTCTCTTGATCTTTGAGTGGTGATACTCCTATGAGAAGCTTTCTCTACAAGTATATTGTAATATTTGTGATTATTAAATAATATATTGGGTGGCTTTTGGAGTGTGGGTTTTTTCTCCTGAAATGGTTTTTCCCATGTAAATCATTGTGTTGTGGTATGCATGATATTTATGTTTATTCTATTTAATTTTCTATAATTATTAAAGATCTATAAATTTTTTCATTATTCTCCTCTCAAGATTAGTGTAGGAAGTTATTCTGCTACCTTAGCTTCCTTACAATCATCTATGTCAATAATGATTAAGCCACTCTTAGCAGCCTTCATCAATTCTACTAGCTCATTCCCTACCTCCAAGAGGGAATTGAGAGCTTCTTCTCTAATCTAGTTCCCAAGGAATTCCATAGCATTTGAGACCTTCTGAATAATATCCCTCTATTGTTCTCCCAAGTCTCCCAACATACTAATATGCCCATCCTTCTGATCAGTGTCTTTGGATCCACCACCAAGTCATCCTGATTCGCATTTTCCAATGACTTGATAGATTTTTTCTTAGTGGGACTAGCCGAGCCGCCCAAATTCAGAGAGCTTAGAGTGTTCTTATAGTTTCTAGAAAAGGATTGTTGTGACCATCCCAATGTCCTGACCAAAGTGTTGTTCGAACAAGGATCTAGTGTTAATGTTTGCACCCAATTTCCACAATCCATAAAAAACTCGACCTCTCACCAATGATGACTGTTAGGATTATTTTCAACACACAATCTAACACACATGTTGATTCCATTAGTGTCCAATCATTCCTCCACACATATATTTCCCTAGCTAGTTTTCAATTTCTTCCATGATACTTGACACCCAAAATTCCAAAGGGATATTAGGCAACTTAAACCAATCCTGAATCTTTTCCATATTATGGCGATAAGGGTCAAATCCTACCATCCATCTGTGAATGTAAAAACCGTAGTCATCCATGATCCAAATACCATTTTCTATTTCTTCCCTAACAATCTCCGAAGGGAAAATCACAAAAAAATACCCATTTACTAAAGCTTTAAAGTGGGTGGCCACATGGGTATTTTATCTTATGGTCATTTTTGGTGGGGCCCCTAACCTTTATGGGCTACCTTTTCAATGGTACAACAAATCATTTCAAATCTCATGGAGTTCATGTAAAAGGATGTACTCCATCTTCTTTAATAATTCCAAATTAAGGCATCTATTGATTTTCCTTAGATTTTATCAGATGTACTTGAAAATATCTAATCTTCCCCCCACATTCATTTGGCTTTCAAAAGTGTGTAATCTCTATAAGTTGATTAGCTCTTTATATTTAAATCTGGATCCCAATATTATTTCTAATTGTTTTAATTTTGGGTTTCCTTATGATGATTATGGGCCAGCATGGAAGTTGTCATCGGAAATGACCATCGAAGCATGTAAACGTCACTCTGCCTTTATTATGCTTTTTCATCCCGGATGGCACTGTAAAGTTTATTTATGCAACAGA
The DNA here is from genome assembly GCA_007258455.2 of Sequoia sempervirens. Lineage (NCBI taxonomy): Eukaryota > Viridiplantae > Streptophyta > Pinopsida > Cupressales > Cupressaceae > Sequoia > Sequoia sempervirens. The sequence continues at coordinate 51,298 of VDFB02274460.1, read as the reverse complement.
AATCTCTCTAGTGATCATTTTTTTTTAGGAATTGCTTCTTCAGCTATTGTGTGTTGTGGGTCACGATGGGTGGAGATAGAGTTAGGACTGAGCCAGAAAAATGTGAGGAGTTTCGCAAGGACCCTTTGGCTTGGCATATCTTTTCAGAAGGTGAGCTTGTGCCACTTATGGAAAATCTTGTGGGCCATGACAAGATTATGTCGGCATGGTTTGCTAGTTCTTGGAAGGATAGGCAAGTCACCATGGGTGGCATATCTTTTGACATGGATGAAGAGGTGATTGGTAAGGCTATTGATCTTTCCTATGAGGGCATGAAGTATAAAAAACACACCAAAACACAGGACTTGGTGAGTCTAAACGTGTTCTTTAAGGGAAATGAGAAGCCGATGAAAAAGTAGTCAAGTTTCAACCATGAAGCATTGCCTAAACCCTAAGATAAAGTTTTTCTGGCTACCATGAAATACATTACCCCCAAGGGTAGATTCAAGGTATTTAATTTTTACCACTTACTGATGTTAAATCACTTAAGGCATAAGATGTTTCTTAGCTTCCCTTTCTTTTTGCTTTCTTCTCTAGAAAGTTCCATCAAAGAATCCCAAGAAATTTCTACTCTTAACCTTGATTCTTTGTTTCCTTTACCCTTGCACCAAGGCCTAATCCATAGGCTCTACCAATTCCATTTGGCTCTAGTCCCTCCCAAAACCATCTTGGTTGTGAGAGTGGAAGAGTTGAAACCCCCAGAAATTAACCCTAAAAACCCATCCCCTACTGTCTCAGAGGGCTCAAAGAGGAAATCCCCCATCCCTAAGAATGATCTTGGTATTGAGACATTTGCCACTTCTCCCCCGAAGAAAAATAAAAATGTGGTTGGGTTGACCTAGTTGAGTGTTGTGGTTGGGCTCTGTCAGCTAAAACACAAGAAGGTCAGTAGATTGGTTACTAAGAAGAAAAGAAAAAATGTGCCTCAGCTTCTGAGGGTTCTTCCAGTCACTAAGGAAGGAAAAAATGTCAAGGAAAAAGATTCCAAGGGTGATATTGTGGTGGGTGCTACCTTTGAGATGGGGATCAAATAGATGAGTGTGAGAGATCCCACAGGTTGGCGAAACACAAGAAAGGGGCCCCTGTTGATGATATCTCCAGTGAATTAGTTAATTCTGGTGGAAAAATTGAAGGCATTAAAGCTACTAAGAAGATGAAGGATAAAGGTCCCATAAAAGACCCTAGTCACTTCTCTGATTTGAACCAGATGCTTCAGGAGGACTCTATCAATTCCCCAAATACTAGGGTTGGTGCTAATGTGGAGATCCATAGCATGGAAGACAAAGTGGACAAGCTTGGAGTGTTGTAGGAGCAGGTGGCTAAGTTGAATTATAAATTTAACTTCCTAGCTCGGTTCACTATCAATATGATGCACAAGTCAGCTCTCACTCTCTCAAATTCCATCAAGGAGGAAATGGAAAAGAACACCATGTATGAAGGCCCCAACTAGATTGGGGATGATGTGTTAAACCTCCTGGTCAAGAATTGGGAGGGAGTGGACAATTAGTGGTTAGGTATGTGATGTGATGTCTCTTTTTTGTTACTAGGCTATGTTTGTGTCCCTCGTATGTTGTTACTATAATATTTTTTGATGTTTAATGGTTTTTCTCCTTTTTGGCCCTATGGGCTCGTCATTTAAAGGTACAACACCCTATAAATGTTGCTTATATAATTAAAAACATCAAATCATTGCCCCATTTGTTGCTATATAGGAGTGAATTTGCACCCCTTAATAAATTTTTCCTTTCACATGCCCTCACCTCAGAAAATAAAATCCGAAGGAAAAATTCCACATAACCCACTTGCCTTCCATCCATTTGGCATTTTTCCTATGCGTCAGTGAGAGAATATTTGTCAGGGATGCATGCGTGGTGCACAGATGTCCATGTGGCACGCTACCGTCCCTAACGGATTCTTGTGTGTGAAGTTGGTAGATGTGTTACACACCTTATTGGAGTCGAATTGTAATGTCCCTCTTCAATCAACTAACCTGAAAATGGCTTATTCCTAGGTATGTGCAGGATCATGATGGGCCAAAAAGTGGCGATATGATGGGTGTGTAGGGTATGTGGATGACGACCTTTTTTAACCCAAAATTCATGAAACAAAAAGGGTTTTTAAATGAGATTCTTAGCTTTCCGCCAATATAAATTATGCTTTACTTTGAATTTAATAAATAATTATTATTCATTTTCTATTTGAATTATGACTAATGTCCTAAATGATAGCCTGATTGAAAAACATCTATAGCTTTCAAACAGTAACACATTTTTTAAGTCTAAAACATGTGTCAAATTATATGCTTCGCATACTATAGGATTAAAAAAAAAAGAATTTCATGAAGTTTTGACCAAGTTAAGGTGGTCAAGCATACGAGTTTTTTATATTTTTAAAATTTGTAATAAAAAATCATAATTAATTATTTACTTGGAAAAGTTACAAAAAAATATGCACTTCACATCCAACATGAGTCCTTTTACTTCTATATCTAAAAATCTTATAAAAATATTTTTTCATTTTATTGTATAGGTAATGTAACAGACACCTACTTTTTTTTCCTCCCTAAAATTTAAGTACTAATGCATTGAAATTTCAAATTTTCACCAAATAGATTTTTTTAAAATAAACCTAGTAGTTTAGAAACTACATTCAATTTGCTATAGATTCTATTCTTACATATTTTTGAAATAATATAGATAACTTATTCAAATTTTTACGTCAAGTTGCCTACTTTTGATTTTTCTAATTTTTTTGCCACTTAAGGGTCTATTTTTTCCATGATGATCGTGCACATACCCTACTCCTCATCCCACCTTCAAAAACATTCATTCTCACTTCATTCCACTCTCTAGACTTTCACATTCGATCTCTCAAGAAAATTCACAGTGTTCTAGCACTCCATTATTGAGCATTGCAGTAGTTTTGACACTCCATCAACTCCACATTGCAAGTGTGAGGCAGCCATAGAAGTGTGGGATTGGAGTCTTGTGAGATCTCCCTTCATCATCGTTATGGTTGTGGTGACTTTACCAATTCCATACCTTGCATTCTCCTCCATGTTGGCTAGTGAGCTTTTGGGTAGAGGTGGTAACACTTCACTCCTCTCCTTTGTGATTTGATAGAGTAGCATTTGTCTTTTGTAGTGTTCATTGCAATCTTTCTTTCTACTTTCTTTATCACATATTCTACTCCATTTCTTTTTGGCTGTATGTGGACGTGGAAACACCAAAACATGGGTCTAAATGAGGCAAGCCCCTATACAGCTCTAACAATTTTCCCTATTTCTTATGTGTAGGAGAACATGTGCATGGAGCTAGCTAGTGAACAAGCACTTTTGTGAGATCGTCTTCATCACCCTAGCTTTTATCTACTTGCTTTATCATCTCCATCTTTATTTTTTGCACTTTCTCATTCTGTTCTTCCCATCAAAATCAACTAGCTAGGCTATTAGTAAGTTTTTAGGAAGTTTTTATTGTATTTCATGTTTTTTGGTCGTATGGATGCCAATGCACTAGAGAGACGCCAGCACGTCATGTTGTCATCCCAAAACCGCGCTACCATCCTTGGATAGAGAGTTATCTAAGGTGTAGTACTAACTCCAAAAACCAGCTCACCTAGCCTAAACCTAAAGCTTAGGTCTGTTGAGTGATAAAAGTACTACATAGTGCTCTTCATTCTCGATCCTCATCCCAAAACATCCCTTTAGAGTGAGGTAAGTTAGGGCAGCCCTCCGCTCTTAGCTCTCCTTAACCTAGGGCCTTGACATGGTTGATCCCCCTATCTTACAATTGCACCACCACCTGATAAGGTTGTCCCAATTGAGACACATGCCAAACCATCTTACTAGAAGCCCCAGTCACTCAAGCCGATCCTTCTCAGCTTGTAACTTATTTGAGAATATTACCATTGTTCTCCTAGGACCTTTTCCCGCCCTTCCATCATCCAACCATCCCTAATTTAACCCTTCACCGAAAGAACCCCTTCACTGAAATCTTATGCTTTGTGTCCTTTCCTAGCTTCTTGGAATCTTCCTGCAATTGTGTCCCCACCTAGGGTTTCGGTTGCCATAATTTTCACCTGCACCTCTTTTGAACCTGTTATTATTTCCATTCTAGCAATCCTAATTTCTGAAATTGGGATGGGTAGGGTTGTCATACCTTTGATTCCCTTTCCAACCTTTCCACTCATTAGGCCACCTCCTTTGACTTGGATCGATCCCCGCATTGCATTTCCACCATGGTTCATTGATCGCACATTTTTTTATTTGATCTAGTGCAATCTTTGCTTCTACATTTTGAGCTCAGCTCCTAGGCTATTTTTTTTCAACTAATTCCCCACCTTGATTCTTCTTGTCCACATCTTTCTTTCCATGACGAGCGCCATTGAAATCCTTACCAGCAACTTTTTACGCCTGTTCTACTCCTCCCGTTCGTACCATCTTTTTAATTCACTTTCATTGCATATTTACTCTACCCTTCCATTTTTTATTTCTTATTGATCCTATTGAATAATTTTATTGATAATTTTCTTATTATTCCCTACTATTATGCATACTCTTATATTATTCTTGTTTATTTTTTACCATTATTATTTTTCTTATAATTTTCATTCTTATCTATATATAATCATATGCTTCAAGCCTTGTAATACTTATCACATTCTTATGACCCTTACCATGCATCAACCACATGTTTATCATGATTAGTTTATCTCAATACTTTTAAACCTTATCATGTCATTATTGTATGACTAGATTGATCTAGTTTTTATATTATCTTTATCATCTCATGGTGCTATATTCTTTCCCTTTTATTTCTATATCATTTTTTTAGAGCTATCCTACAAGATTAGATGGAATCATGTATTCCCTACACTAAATTATTAATTCACTCTCTATCATACATCTAGGATTGGAGGGAATCTTTCTTCCCCCATTCTCTGTAGTTTGATCATTTCATCATCATGAGTTATCATTTCATGTTCTAGGGTATCATTGCTTTCATACCATATTGTTCTCATAGGCTTAATCACATATATATATATATACACATATATACATGCATGTATATATATATATATATGTGTGTGTGTGTTTGTGTGTGTATGCATATATATATGTATATATATATGTATATATATGTATATATATATGTATATATATGTATATATATATGTGTGTGTGTGTGTGTATATATTACCACATTTTTAAGCATCAAGTCTCCCCCATCCTATTTATTGTGTATATATTGTATCATGTTCCTAGAGATATATTTTCATTAGGTTCAACAAGCATTACTTATACTATTGTCTGTGTATGACTGGCATCGTATAGGGGTATATTTCTTGCTAGTACAATATATGCTTCAATAATTTTATCTTGTGTTAAGACTACCTCACCATTCTTATTTTATTAAATATCGAAGGAAACTGTACGTACCTTTACAATTATCAGTGGTCCATATATTTTTCATACTTGTTGTTTTAGATGTTTAGTTTTCTTGTTGCATGATTCATGTAATAACATGCTTATAGTTATATTTAATTTTCACATATTTTTCCCTCTCCTTTGATTCCTTGTATCTAATAGATGTGACTAATAGAAAAGGGCCATACCCTATTAGTACCACTCTTATCTTGATAGTGTAAATATTTATAGGTGCTTACAGATCAATTTATTAATGTGTTTAGATGGTCTTAACCATAAGACATGGTAGTTCCTAATATTTTATCCTACTATTGTCAATCAAGGGAAACTATTAGCATACCACCTTTAGTACATGCAAAATTTTATGAGACTACTCTTTGTCTCTCATTTTCATATACAATAAAATCAACTTGTAGTCATGCTTATTTTTACTTATGTGATATAAGTTACTCATTTCACATTTTTTCATGTCATTCATATTCCTGTGGAGCATAGTGTTGCAAGAATGGAAAAGAATGAAGATGTTGTCATTGATGTCAACTAGTCAATTGGTTATCAACTAGTTATTGTTGTCATTAATTTCATGGTTGCAGGTTATTGGTTGTATATGTTGAGGATATTGAGAGAATTGTATTGAAGAAAGGTTTCAGGTGTTCAATAGGTGCTCTAGGTTTTGCTTCGATATTTTCTCCTATGGTTGTGTGATTCATATATGTTGTTCATGATTGTTGGATGCTGCTATATCTAGATTTTTTGCTCTTGATTCATTGTGCAGTGCGAGTTATGCTCACCAATTGTGAACTGTAGTTTTTCTTTTTTCTAGTTGAGGTTTGGGAGAAAATTTGTTGGTCTAGATTTCTCTTTGGTAAAGTCTTATGACTTGCAGTTCTAGAGTTGAGTTGTTATAATTGTATTGAAGATAATTTTGGTATCTGGAAGTTTTGAGCTTAATTGTTCTATGTGTTTTATACTAGTTTTTCTAACCTTGTGTTAAACACTATCTTTGGAATTGATTTAGTGTGTTGGATCTATTTAGGTCTTGGGTGATCACACAATAGTGTTTACACTTTTTGGGAAATCCTGATTTTTGTTGAAATCACATATTTTGACAAAATATAATGGTTTAAGGCTTCAAATTTTTCATTTAAAAGATTCCAATTGAAGAGACTTTGATCAAACCACCCTAGATCAAACCCCTTTGGATAGAACCCCACTAGTTTTAAACCATACCTATAATGGACTCTCTTTTACACCTATCAAAATGTTGATAAAAAATAACTTTTGATTCACCTTTTGAGGGATCAAATGAATTCATTTAAAAAAAAAAATTGTAGGTACGTATTCATTATTATAAGCTTCCCAAAAATTATAATTTTAAATAAATTTAATTTGATTATTATATTTATTTTTTATTTCTTGTGAATGTAGGTTTTCACTGAAAATCAAGCTCTCTATTCCACACATGTGGAAAAACAACAGATTATCAAAAATAATTGAAAAATATTAGTGCACTAGATATTGATGTCCCTGATCCAACAAAAAATAATAATTGAATTTCGATACATACAACAAAAAAAGTTATGTTTTAGCCAATAAATCATGTCTAAATTGTAATTAGTTTGACTTTGAAACTTAATTAAGAAAAAAATATTCAAATAAATGCTATGAAAACAATTCCATGCACTAGATATCATATTTACAAATCTAACTTTGAAAAAATTAGAATTTTATCCTTCAAAGAAAAAAAGTTGTGTTAGCCAATAATTTCACTCTTTAAAAATGGTGTTTATTGTTAAAAACTAGTTTTCAAAGGAGATGGAAAAAGAAGTGAAATCTGATTCCAAATTTTTTGAAAAATATATATTTAGAATCTACAGACAAAATGTCACAAATCACTAGTTTGTATCATCTTCAAATTCCTCATGGTTAAGCCACTATAGGTGCCTGAAAGTGAAGATTTAGTTAAAAAAAATCAGTTCATTGTCTAGTTTGGCCAAAAATTGTAAACTAGTATTGTGGGATCACCCTCCTCACTAAGCGTGTGTTTGGGTGACCTCATTATAATTCCACCCTAGGATGTTTTGGCACTGACCTAATTTGAATTTAATGTTGGATGGCCAATTTTGAATATGTTTCAAAGTTGAAGATGGTATAAATATAGGATGAGTTAGTGGTGAGAAATGGAAATACAAAGAGAGATAAGTGTGAATAAATTGAGTAGATAGATGTGAGATTGATGTGAATCAGTGAGTGTGTGTGATGTGAGTGTGGCAGATTAGTGTGAAGCTTAAATTTTGAGTTTCCAAATGTAGTGAGCTGAAGGTGTACTCTATCATTCATGCATGTCTGTGAGTGGTTGAGAATATTATGGTGGATTTCTCTATTGCATTGAGATTGTCATCTCTCTGTAACATATCTCTTTTATCTTCTTTGTATCTCTGTGGCAGTGAACCCTCTAAGTTGTTAGCCAAGTTGGACAATAAGTCCTGATCTGGATAGTGAGTCCTTGTTTTGGAAATGAGCCTTGTATCTCAGGTAGTGAGCCTTTTGCAATCAGTTTTGATATTATCTATAGTGTGAGTTAATACTCACCGTGGTTTTTCCCTTATTGGGTTTTCCACATAAATTTGGTGTTGTTGTGTTTGAGTGATGGTTTTCAATTTCTACACTTGCACTTAATGTTTATTCATTTAAGTAGTATTAAGGATTAGTTCTGGTGAATGCTTTAAAGGTTTAATTTTGTGACAACTAATTCACCTACCCTCTTAGTTGTCCTATCCAACAATTGGTATTAGATATTGGTTCCTTGGAGAAGAGCTTAACCGCTTAAGGAAGGTCCAGGATGGCTAGCAAAGTTACTTATGATTATACGAGGTTTGATGGAACTAATTCTTCTATCTGGAAAATATTGATGGAAGAATATCTAGAGTATTGTGGATATGATGTGGAGAAAGCTTACAAGAATCCTTACACTCCTCCTACTAATGGTCTGAGTATAGTTGATGAGATCAAGGCACATGAAGCGAACAATAAGGTGACTTATATATTTTGAAGAACAATCTTATACATTCTAAATTGATTAAGGTTCAAAATATGAAGATTTCTAAGGAAGTTTGGGATGCTTTGGAAAGGGTGCATGAAGGTGATGAAAGAGTCAAAGAGGAAAAATTATAGAATTTGGAAACACAGTTTGAGCTTCTACATATGTCTAAAGATGAGAATGTTAAAACTTATGTATAGAGATTGGATGAGATTGTAGCTAGAATGTGAGGACTTGGTGCTAATGTAGATGAAACCAGGATTGTAAAGAATATTCTTAGAACTCTCCCTAATGTTTATAGTGAAAAGGTGTGTGCTATTGAATAGAGTATATATTACAAGACTTACACTAAAGATCTATTGTTGGGATCTCTGACATCTTATGAGATGAGAAAGTCGAATCTGGGGAATGGATGCAAATCAGAGACTGCCTTTAAGGCTATAGAAGATGAAGATACGAATGAAGAAAATATTGATGAAATAGAAGCTAACTTTGTGAGAAGGATGAAGAAAGGTTCTGACAAGTATGAAGGCAAGTTACCCTTTAAATGCTTTAGTTGTGGAGAAATAGGTCATTATGCAACAAAGTTTCTGGAAAGACCTAAGAGGAATAAACAAAGATATGAGAAAGAAAAGAAAGGAAAGAAGATCAACAAAGCATATTATGTGAATGAGAATGCTAGTATATCTGGTGAAGATTCTGATTATGAAGATCTTGATGACAATGAATGCTTGTTCTTGGCTATAAAAGATAAACCTACTTCTGCTAATTCTGAAAAATAGGTGAAGGAATGCCCTCCAGAGAAGGAGAAAAATGATGGTACTGTAATCTCTGCCCTACATGCTAAATAGGAAAAGAAATATTCAGTTGTTGACAGTGTTTTTTCACATCACATGACTAGTGATAAGATTAAGTTTTTAAACTTGAAAAATATGATGGAGGCTTGGTTATGTTTGGAGATGATACTGGTGCTAAATTTGTGGGATAGGTTTAGTAAGTTTTGATGGAAAGCATAATATTGATGATGTCTACTATGTTAAGGTTTTAAGGCATAATATTTTGAGTGTTCGATAGATGTGTAGTAAAGGATATAATATTGTGTTTGAGGATGAGAGATGTGAGATCCAAAAAGGATTCGAAATAGTGATTGTTGCAGGAAAGAAATCTGAAGGAAATATCTATCAACTTAAAGGTGTTGATGGATGATGCTTTATGACTTATATTAATGATAGTTGGTTATGGAATCAAAGAACGAGACACGAATTTTGATAATTTGGTGAGGATTAGTGCAGTTTAGGCTATGAGAGATTTACCAAGGATTACAAAGCCTGTCAATGTTATTTATAGGAATTGTCAGTTTGGAAAGCAAGCTAGAAGCCATTACAAATCAAAGGAGCAATCTACAATTAGACTAATGGATTTAATTCATACAAATCTATGTGGTCCTACAAGAGTGAGAAGTCTACAAGGTGAAAGGTATTTTATGCTTTTGATTGATGATTATTCTAGATATACATGGGTTACATTTCTTAGAGAGAAATCATATGCATTAGATAGATTCAAGACATTCAAAGCTATGGTTGAAAATGAGGTGAATTTGAGGATAAAATGCTTAAAGCCTAATAGAGGTGGATAATTCACCTCCTGTGAGTTTAATATGTTTTGTGAAGTGCATGGAATAAAGAGACAGTTATCTACTCCGAGAACTCCTTAGCAGAATGGAGTTGTTGAAAGAAAGAATAGAATAGTTCAAGAGGTCACTAGATCAATGATTACTAAGGTTGGTTTACCAGAAGTCTATTGGATAGAATCTATTCATATTGTTGTTTATGTATTCAATCAAGCTCAAGCAAGAGCAAACAATAAAAAGAACCCCTATGAGGTATGGTTTGAAAGAATTCCTACTGTTAAGCATTTCAAGGTATTTGGAAGAAAATGTTATATCAGAAGAGATGAAGAAACTTTAGGAAAGTTTGATACAAGAAGTGATGAAGGATTTTTTCTTGGATATTCTATTAAAAGCAAGGCCTGTAGATGTTTCAATAAAATACTGAGAAAGATTGTGGAAAGCGCAAATGTCAAGATTGATGAAACAATAAAGAATTTAATTGATATTGATGGATATGTATCTGATGAACCTGATTGTGTAAGAATTAAAGAAATTGTGGAAGAATAGGAAAGGGATGAGTAAGAGAAGTAGAATGAAGAAAATGAAAGAGAAGAAGCTCTGGTGGTGTCCCCCAAGACACCTAGATATGTGCAGAAGAATCATTCAGAAAGTCAAATCATTGGAGATAAGACAAAAGGTGTATTGAGAAGAAGTAGAGCTATTGCTGAAGTAAATCTATTTTTATTTTCTAAGATTGAATCGAAGACTGTAAGTGAACCATGTATAGATGAACGTTGGATGGAAGCTATGAAAGAATAACTTATGCAGATTAAGAAGAATCAAACTTGGGAATTGGTCCCAAGACCAGGAGATAAAAACATTATTGGATCAAAGTGGGTGTTCAAAAATAAGTTGAATGAGAATGGAGAAGTGGTTAGAAACAAAGCAAGGCTTGTGTGTAAAGGCTACTCACAAGTAGAAGGCATAGATTTTTAGGATATTTGCTATGGTGGCAAGAATGGAAGCTATAAGGATGTTCTTAGCATTTTTTTCTCATAAAGATTTCATTTTCTATCAAATGGATGTCAAGTTTGCATTTTTGAATGGTGAATTAGAAGAAGAGGTCTAAATAGAACTACCAAAAGGATTTCAGTTGTTAGATCAACCAAATATGGTGTGCAGATTGAAGAAAGTTTTATATGGATTGAAGCAAGCTCCTAGAGTTTGGTATGCAAGGTTAGACAAGTATTTGATTCAGCAAGGTTTCAACAAAGGTACGACAAATAGTAATCTGTATTTTAAAATTAAAAATGAAAAAAACATTGATTGTAGTTGTATATGTTGATGACATTATTTTTTGAGAAAATGAAACTATGTGTAAGTTTTTTGTGGAAGAGATGCAAAAATAATTTGAAATGTCTATGTTTGGAGAGATGAATTTCTTTCTTGGGCTGAAAATTAATCAAACAAAGAAAGGAATTTTCATTTCATAGTCTATGTATGTAAAAGAGAAGTTGAAGAAGTTTGGGATGGATGGTTCCAAACTAGTATGCACTCCTATGGTGACTAGTTGCAAATTGGGAAAAGGTGATGATTCACCTAAGGATGATCAGAGCAAGCATAGATCTATGATTGGTGGACTATTGTATTTGAATACTACTAGAATGGATACCATGCATGTAGTTTGTCTTGTGGTTAGATTTCAAGAATATCTTAAGGAAACACATGTTGTTGTTAAAAGAATATTCAAATATTTGAATGGCACTCTAGATTATGGGTTATGGTATCCTAGAGATACTGACTTTACACTAAATGCTTATATAGATGCATATTAGGTTGGATGTGTAGATGAAAAAAAGAGTACAAGTGGTGGTGCATTATTTCTTGGTTAGAGATTGGCGGCATGGTTGAGTAAAAATCAAGATTCTGTCTCTTTGTCTACTATTGAAGCTGATTATATTGTTGTTTCATCTTGCTATACACAAGTTCTATGGATGAAATAGACATTAAAAGATATCACAGTGGTGTAAGATGATCCTGTTTCCATCTTATGTGATAATACAAGTGTAATTAACATTTTAGACAATCTAGTAATGCACTCAAGGATGAAGCATATATATATTCGATATCATTTCTTAAGAGAGAAGGTCATGGAGAATGAAGTAAAGGTTGAGTATATCTCTACGAAGGATCAAATTGATGATATATTTACAAAGGCTATTCCTAAAGATACTTTTGAGTATCTTTGGGAGAAGTTAACTCATTTCCCTTCCTTTCTTAAACTAGATACATATGGAGATGCATCAGTTTAGTGGATCTATGGATCTATCTTTCTTTTGGACTAATGTTTTGGTGGCTACCTCTTAGTGGGAGTAGGTAATTTCAAGTGTTGTCATTGTAAGAGTATTCAGTTTCTAAATCAAAGGGGAAAACAATGTAAAATATATTTTTTCCTTTGTCATTGATGTCAAAGGGGGAGAGGAAGAATGTGGAAAAGAAAAGAGGAAGAATGTGAAAAGAAAAGAGGAAGAATGTGAAAAATATTATCTACTAAGGGGGGGAAACAGAAAGAAAAATCTTGAGAAGTGTATTCAGAGTTGGTAGGTTGTCTTTAATGGTTTTTCACATCATGTGTTGCCATCAATGACAAAGGGGAAGATTGTTGCAAGAATGGAAAAGAATGAAGGTATTGTCATTGATGTCAACTGGTCAATTTTGTCATTAATTCCATGGTTGTAGGTTATTGGTTGTATATGTTGAGGATATTGAGAAAATTGTATTGAAGAAAGGTTGCAGATGTTCAATAGGTGCTCCAGGCTTTGCTCTAGGATTTTCTCCTATGGTTGTGTGGTTCAAATATGTTGGTCATGATTGTTGGATGCTGATATATAGCAATACGTAACTGAAATCAAAGCACAATAGTTACGTATTGCTCCTTATGTCTGACCAATCTTTAACTTGGTCAAAACTTCATGATTTTTTAATCCTATAGTATGCAAGCATAGAATGTGACACATGTTTCAGATTCAAAAAATGTGATACCGCTTGAAAGCTATATGTTTTTCAATTAACCTATCAATTAGGACTTTAGTCATAATTCAAATAGAAAATGAATAATAATTATTTATTAAATTCAAAGTAAAGCATAATTTATATTGATGGAAAGCTAAGAATCTCCTTTAAAAATCCTTTTCATTTCCTTAATTTTGGGTAAGAAAAAGTTGCCAGCCACATACCCTACAAATACCCATCATATCACCACTTTTTTGCGCATCATGATACTGCACATACCCTCCCATAACTCCCATTCTTACAAAGCTTTCAAGGCCCTTGATTCCTCCTGAAAAAAATTCTTAGTTACCCCATTCTCCCTAATTATCCTTGTAATACCATCCAGTTTAGCCTGTACAATAGAGTTGGCTCAGAAAATATTTCCAAAGCATTGTCTGTTCCAATGCTTAAGCTGATACTTAACAAACTAAAGAAGCTTAGTGAAGACATACATTTTTGTCCCATAGGAAGGTCTACCATCCCACCACCATTGAGCAACATAGCCATGGAGATCAGGATCACACAACCACATAAGCTAAAACTTGAAGGAGGAATTCCAGGGCATCCGAGTAGAGAGGATAGAAAGCTTTATAGGCCAATGGTCTGAACCCCTCCAGTCCAAAATCTTAGAGCTAGAAGACCACATACCACCAACCCAAAAGTAGTAGACCATGAACTGATCCAGGAATTCTACAATGCAGTTGTCACCAACCCTCTGATTGTTCCAGGTTAATTGTTCATTGTTGGGCTTGATATCAACAAGATTCAAAGTTGAGATATTGTCCTAGAATAACAGTGCAAAGGCCTCCAGCCTCATAGTACCACCCCTCTTCTCAACAAGCTTTGTAATAGCATTGAAGTCACCCCCAATAATCCAAGGATGGAAAGGAGCTATGCTACAGAAAGATCAAATGTTTGACCACAATAGTTGCTTGCCCTGCAGCTCCACATGCACATACACATTGGAAAAAAGAATAAATTCCCCTGATTTGAAACAAGAAGCCACCATGGATAGAGAGGACTTAAAGGACACCCACCATTGGGGGAAAATATTTTGAGGGTTCCATAAGCAAGCCACCTATCCAAAATACATTCACCATTCCTCCATAGCTTATGCACTAAGCCCATCATACAATCAACAAAAAGCTTAGTCTCCTACATAAAAAGGACATCAGGAGAATGACATCTAACTAGATCTTGAAATTTTTTTTGTCGAGGGTCACTGTTCAAGCCCCTTACATTCCATGAAAGAACAATCATTTCAAGGGGCTCAAGAAATGAGAATCTAGAGTCTTGACTGACCCTGACTCCACCAAAGTCTCCCCTATCATTTTAATCTTCTCCAAATCTTTCTTCCTACCAAGCTTAGGAACTTTCTTCATCCCCCCTTTCTTAAGATCTTATATTAATTTTATTTTATTAATATACCAATAATTATATTATTAATGATTGAGTTAGGGTTATATTTAAACTAAATAAGATTTCATTTCTAATACACTTATGTTTAGGCTTTAGTTTGGGTTACAATTTAATAAGTTTAAAGTTTTCTTTATGATTAAATTTGAGTTATCATTTAATTAGAATAGGTATTATATTACTATTATTAATTTTGTTGGGATGTGAAGACCAATGGTCACATGTCCGTTAGTATTCTCCCATCTCTTCGTATTTGAAGAGCTTTGTATAAATATATAGAATATTATGTACTAGATGATGGTGATTGATTAATAGAGTTATTCCCTACTTGAGAGTGGATGTAGGCAATTGTCGAACCACTATAAATTCGTGTCTCTTATTTTGTTCTTTATTTTCTATTTTTATTTTGTTTCTCTGCTTGTTTAAAATTTACTATTGGTATTGAAGCTTTGGTGAAAAATCTATTTTGGACATCGTGAAGAATTTTTGAAAACATGGACGTAGCAACTTTGGATGATTGGGCCCGAGCTCTCATGTCTTGGTGGTGTGGCTCTAGAGAATTTTATGATGAAGTTGTTCATCCTACTGAAGATTCGCCATCATTTGATTTTGGGGCTGCTCGAATGAAGTTTCTGGATGAATTAGATGTTGAAACTGATTTTTTTATGGAGGAGTTCATAGGCATGTTGGAGTCTAGTAGTGATTGTAGAAGAGGAGCTGATGGGGTTTCTGATGACGAGTACTGGTTTGAGGATAGGGCACCTTAGGTAGGAGATGATTGGGAAACATAGAAAAAGAAAGTGTCGTTTGTAGAGACTGTTGATATTATTTATTATGAGGAGTATGATAATTTGAAGAAGAGTAATAAATATAGAATAAGGTAGTGATCCAAAAAGAAAAAGAAAGCAAGAGACAAAGAAGGGGCAGAGGAACACGAAAGTTCTCTATGGATTGTTTTGGAGGAGAATGAATCCCCATGTGATGGGGAAGTATCATGGGCTCCAAAAGAAAATCCCATGCCCAAGCCAATTGCAAATCCAACACCAGAAGTTGGAAATGGCGTCGCAAAGCTTGAGCCCATTGAGTTTATTGGTGTAGAGGAGGATATTCATACAAGTATATGTGGTAGTGCTGTGAGAGCTCCAGTGCAGATGCCATGGGATGCTATTCCTACTCCCTTGAAAGATTGACAAAAATGAAAGGAATTTAAAATTTTTGTAGGTGGGTTTAATAAGGATGATGTTGATGAGGATTTGAAGAAAGTATTTGGTGAAGTTGGTGAAATCACAGAGACAACCGAGGAGGTAAGAGAAAATGACCCTCCTTTAGTTGACACATAGCCTCAAAAAGCTTATTTGTAGCCATCTATAGTTGGTACACTGCCTTCAAAATTGTTTTTGCAGCCTCCTCAAGTGTATGCGTGGCCTGAACAGGGAGCTACACTTTTTGAAAATTCCACAGTTGGTAGTCAATCTTGATCTTTAACATCGTTTCCCTTAACTGGTGACAATGTTTTATTGTAGCCTCCTGTTGAAATTTCTAATATGAGACGTGTGCAAGAGAAGCTTAGTGTTCCCAAATAGAGTAGTGTCCATCAACAAGGAATTGATAGTAATATACGGTGTGATATAAATGATTTTGAAAAATGGATGGGTGTGGATAAAGAGAGAGAATTAAGGGAGGTGAATCCCCAGGAAAAATGTTGTAAAATAGATATGATTCGGCCATCTGATAACATTATGGAAGTCGTGAGTCCCAATTCAAGGCTCAAGGATGTGGAAGAAAAGAAGTATGTGCTAGAGGACTTTGGCCGCATGGAACTAGATCTAGCAAAAGTGGAGATGCTGATTCCTGAAATGGAGATCTTGATTCCACCAAGAGAGGAGTTTATGACATTTTTTAAGTGGAATTTTATTGTGAATCTTTCTAAAGGGGAAGATAGCGACGTCTCAGGTGATGATTTGCACAACTTTCACAAGCTTTATTTTGAAAAGTGTTATTGTTATTACAACTTTAAAATCATTAAAAAATAAAGTTCATTATTTCATAATATTTATTCATTATGAAATTTAGACAATATTTACCACCCACCCACTAGAGTTTTCATGATAGCTTTCAAACCTTTGATATATAAACAACTGTGATGATTTAAAGTTTGTATTATAAAAAATTCTACAAAGGTAGAATAACTCTAAAGTATTACTATTATCTTTGGGCACACTTTAGTCATAGTAGAAGAGAGAATCCCAACAAACATGAATAAACTTCCAAATTTGTGAGGTCATGAATACATGTAAAGAAATTGTTTTTTTATATTATTGATTAAAAAATATTATTTTTATTTAGAATATTAAATAAAAATTTATAAAAAAATTATTAATTATTATTTGTCAAAATTATATAGATTAAGAGAAGGATCACGTTAAAATGTTGGTTTTGATTAAGGTTATTTTGAAAACATATTTTTACCCAATAGACATCTTATACGAATTTCTAAAACTTAAAATTAAAAAATAATTCTTTAATTCAAATCATAGACCACTTATAAAGAATCTATATTGGAAGAAAAATTATGTTCCAATGAAATTTGATAAATATAGAACCCATGAGTATTAATATGGAAAGATGAATTTAGCAAAACTTGACTGAGATGATAATGAGTTTAAATAAGAACTACTAACTGCAAATAAAAAATATTCTCATTTGATCAAAAGCATATCCATAAGATTTATTTTTCCTCTCAAAAAAGACAAATTTTCATCCAAAATCCCATCAAATGCATGAATTTATTCATCTAAAATCTCATCAAATACATGAATTTCTAACAATGTAGTCAATCACGATCAACTAGTTCAAATTTGAGAAGGAGAACCAAAATTCTTCTAATTTTTTCAATTTCAAATTAGATAATTATGCAATCCTACTACATTACATTTTCAAATAAAGACAAAATAAAAGTATGTTTGGTCAACATTGAATTCAAAAATTTATGAATTTTCATTTTGAAGAAAACTAAGATCATGGAATTGACTAAAAAACACACAAACTACAATGGAATCAACCTATAATATTAGACAACTAGGGGTCAACATAAATAGGAAAAATATCTAAGCATGGGGTGTTGAAATGCATCAACACCTCTCTAGTCTACAAACTAGTTGGGTAGCTCATGAGGAAAATATCCAGTCTATGCCAATGAGTCATACTACAATGAATGCCTAAGTAGGCTTAGGTTAGCCTATGTGTAAAGATAATGGAATAGATTGAAAAACACACAAATTGCAATGAATCAACCTGTAATATTAGACAGCCAGGGGTCAACATAAATAGGAAAAATATCCAAGCATGAGGTGTTGAAATGTAGAAACACCTCTCTAGTCTACAAACTAGCTTGACAACTCATGAGGAAAATATCTAGTCTATGCCAATGAGTCATACTACAATGAATGCCTAAGTAGGCTTAGGTTAGACTATGTGTATGCAAGCATTAAGTATACACTAACACCCCCCGTTAAGCATAGCTTAGGTGAGCATTGATAAAATGGGTCCCGACTACTAGCCTGGTGAGGTACCCATGTACAATGCAATGTCTCTAAAAAATAGAGTAAGATAGAAAACCCAGTGGGAAAAAAAACTATCCTCCAAAAAGAGAGAAGATGTGGAGAAGACTATAAAGCCCCCCCCCCCCAAAGGATGATGATAATGTTGATATAGACCACACACCAAGAAGAGCTCATAGATGAATGAACTTTCTCGCAGTGAAGGGTTTGGTGAAGGTGTCAGCAACTTGCTCTAAAGACTGGAAAAATACTAAGTCGATGATCTGACCATGTATCAACCTCGAATGTAATGCATATAAATCTCTATGTGTTTCGTTCGTTGATGCTAAATCAGATTCCTGCATATCTGAATAGTACTTTGGTTGTCACAATAGATGACTATAGGTTGTCTGAAAGGAGTACCAAACTCAGAAACAATGCCTTGAAGCCATATAGCCTTGTGTCGTAGAAAAAAGTACCTCTTGCTTGACATGGGAATAATTCATGATAAATTGGACTTAATAAGGCCTTGATTTAGTGTTGTGAGGTGTTTTTCACATCCACACTAGGTCTTGGACCCTTTCAAATGCATTTAATGATTTCTTGTGAAGGTGTTGTGAAGTGTTGTAAAAAATTTCTACACTTTTCTAGACTCTATTCATTATAATTCACCTAAAAATCACCTTTTCATCACTAATCAAGCCCTATTTTGAAGTGTTGTAAAGTCTTGTAACAAGATTTCATGCTTTTCTAGGCATAATTTCACTATTTACACCTTTCTTATGCTTTATTTAACCCCTTTATAACCTTATAAGCTTTAATTAAGTGTATTTTTGAATGTAAACTCAACAAACAACATTAAATGTTACTTAATTCCTAACACCCATTTTTCAGGTCCTAGGTGCCATGGGTGGCGAATGAGTCCCCCTTGGCTCCAAATTCAAAATATTTCAAATTTCCCTTCGGGTTTTTTATTCAAAATCACTTGATGTCGGTCTGTGATGAGGTATCATTAGGTTACTAAGGCACAAGTGTGTATAGATAAGTATTTGGGTATGTGCAAGATCATGATGGGCCAAAAAGTAGCGATATGATGGGTATGAGTAGGGTATGTGGCTAACAACTTTTTTTTTACCCAAAATTGATGAAATGGAAAGGGTTTTTAAGGAGATTCTCAGCTTTCCACCAATATAAATTATGCTTTACTTTGAATTTAATAAATAGTTATTATTCATTTTCTATTTGAATTATGACTAAAGTCCTGATTGATAGGCTGATTGAAAAAAATCTATAGCTTTCAAATGGTATCACATTTTTTGAATCTAAAATATGTGTCACATTCTATGCTTCACATACTATAGGATTTAAAAATTTGAAGATTTCATGATTTTGACCAAGTTAAAGGAGTGGTCAAAACATACAAGTTTTATATTTTAAAAGTTATAATAAAAATTCATAATTAATTATTTACTTGGAAAAAATGACAAAAAAATATGCATCACATCGGGACATAGTGGAAATCTACTTATATCTAAAATATTATTAAAATATTATCATTTTATTGTGTGGTTAGGGTGGTTAGACATACACCTGCTTCTTATTTTTCCTTGAAATTTAAAGTACTCTGCATTGAAATTACAAATTTTAATAAATAGATTTAAAATAAATAAATAAACCTAGTAGTTTAGAAACTACATTCAATTTGCCTATAGATTATATTCTTACATATTTTGATATAATATAGATAACTTATTTAAATTTTTATGTGAAGTTGTCTAACTCTAATTTTTCTAAATTTTCATTGCCACTTAAGGGCCTATTTTTTTCCATGATGATCTTGCACATACCCATTTTTCTCCTCATTTTACATCTCTTAATCTCATAACTTATTTTAATCATCCATTCATCATCTATCTTCCCTATCAAGTTAAGCAAGCTAGGGCTTTCACATTGTAATTCATCAATTTAGCTTCCTAAGACATTCAAGGGCTGAATCTTCCTCCATTGCTTCAAAAATTCAAGATCAATCATCATGGAAAGGTAACCAACTTCATTATTTCATGTTTCATTCCATTCTTTCATCATTTTGGTTGAACTACCTAAAAGGGGTTTTACTAAGGCAAACCCCCATGCCCTAACATTTAGCATTTCTTCTTCTCTTCTTGTGTGTTTGCAGATTTAGGAATCTTGTAAGCTTGGAAATCATTGAAGATCAAGTTGCAAGGTTGCTAAGTTCTTCTCTTCATTCAACAAGTGAAAATATCAACAAAAAGTACTCATTTTAAGGCTCAGAAATTAGAGTTTTGGAAGTGGACACCTATAGGAAGTCAAAGTGCAGATCGAAAGCTCCAGATTCCACTTTTGAAAATCAAAAAATTAAAAAGTGGACTCATTCACCATGGGTGGTGAATGAGTCCCACTCCAGGGTCAATTTTGAGTTTTTTGTATTTTTAGGTACCCTTTTGTCAGAAATGGGTTTCGACTATGTTTTGCAGAACTGGGATTGATTCGCCCAAAATGGTGAATGAGTCCCACCAAGCCTAAAAATCAGCATTAGCAAAATTTCAAATTTCATTTCTAGTTTTCATCCACATTCCAGGAGCACACTTTCAGTTTGGTTTAGTTTTGTTTAGTTTTGCATTCATTTCTAGGTGATTTTGCATCACATGATGTGTTTTCAAACAATTCACATTTCTTAGGTTTTGCATACTTAATCAATCAATCTTATCAATTAGTTGCATCTAGAACATTGAATTTAGACATAATTTCATCATACATATCTTAGATTGAGTGAACTGCTTAGATTTTGGGTGTGGGATCTATCTCTTTTCATTAGGTGAAAGACCCTAATTGAACAAAAGAACTCCCCTTCTAGGGAGGATATTATGACCCAAGAAAAAGATAACATGCCCTTTAAAGACAATGAAGACTCTCACTTGTTAAGAGATGTCAACATTATTCAACCTCAACTCATCCTTTATCCCCCTTCACATAAACGTTCACCTAAACCCGAGTTTACTCTCCACCCACCTTCACACAAAAAACAAACTCAAAATAAACCTAAACTTTTCCTTTACCCACCTCAGAATAATGTATCACAACAGCTAAGTTATAATACCATTTCTCATACATAGAACACTCGAAATAATCGACAACCTCTGCAACCAACCCCACTCTCCTTACCATTACCCAATCTCCCTAGTGCTCCTCATTACCTCCCACACATAAAGGAGTATGATCTTGCTAAATAATTAAAGAATACTCCTGCAAAGATTTCCCTTTGGGATTTACTTCAAAACTCACCAAATTACCACACTATTCTTCAAACAGCCTTACAACAAATTGAAGTTCCTCCGGGTATGACTCTGAATAATGTGGCAGCCTTAATCCATAGCATGAATCTCATCATTACTTTTCATCACCATGATCTCCCTCCTTTAGAGTTGTAAAAAAAAATGAAGCATTCATGATCATTGTTCGATAAAATCAAATAGGGATAAAGTGAACCCTTATTGATAATGGTTCTGCTTTTAATGTGTGTAATGTGAATCTCCTTGATAGATTCTATTTTGACAAGTCACAAATAAACCCTGATTTTGTATCTATTCGAGGATTTGATAATACAACAAAGCAACCACTCGGTGTGATCAATTTACCTATTACAGTTGGGATGGTTACTTTGTAAACTTCTATTCATGTCATACCTTATGATCTTTCACATAATCTTCTTTTAGACAGACCATGGATTCATGAGATGAATGCAATGCCTTTGACCCTTCATCGTATAATGAAATATGTCTATAACAATAACATTTATCAAGTTGAAGTAGATCCCAAGCTTGAAAGTTTCTTGCAGCTTGAAAAAGGAGCTACAAGTCCTCTGAAAACATTGATCCCAACATCCAATATATACCCTCTTGAAATAGAACAAAATAATGAGGAATCAATGTCTAAATTATTTGGTGACGATTGGGGATCCTTAGAACTCACACCATCATTTATGGGTGAATACATATTCAAACAAGAGAAAGATGAGAAACAAGAACAATCAACCATCACGTCAACACAAAATTCGGGCAACCTTTCAAAAGCATCCACCTCAACCACTTTAGACAATGCCAAAAACTACACAACAACCTTTGAAAAACACAATAATGAACAACCATCCAATTCCAAAGCCATGAAAAAGATTTATGGAAAAGGGTATGAGCTCATAAAACAACTTGGATATAGTGGAAAAGGATGTGGTACTAATGAAAAAGGTATCCACAACCCTATCAACCCTACCACACAACAAATGACTCATGGTATTGGTTATTGTCCTTTGTCCAAAACTTCGCTCAACACCAACATTCTCACACAACACACTCCTAAATCATCTTTAACAACTAGTGGTCTTACAAATCATCCGTCACAAAATATGACACAAAGAACTACACCTTCGCTTAATGTCAATGTCATCTTGCGAAACACTCATTATTTGAATTTGCTTGATTTTATACCCTCCTATAATGGGAAGAATAAAATCTTGCAATCTAGAGAAACTTGTGTATGTATGACATCTACTACTAAGAAAGATGTATCTTTGACGCAAACCACAAGACCCCCTTCTACCATTGATCAAGAGGGTATCTTGTCGAGACTCCTCCAAGATCACTTGATCACCCTCCCTTCAAGAACTCAAAAGAAATGCTCTTACAAGACTTCATTCTGCACCTATCATAGAGTTCATGGTCACTCCACCAATGAATGTTGGGCTTTGAGTTGTAAAATGCAACATTTTTAGGAGTTTGGCATGCTTCCCTAGGTGGGAACACCTAATTCCTCTAATTGATATTGATTTTCACTCTAGCATGCATTTCATTAATTGTTTTGGCTCACATTTGTCCTGCACTCAGTGAGGGCAAGGGATTTAGCTAGCCTTTTCCTCGTATGTCACTTGTGGTTCCCTCCTTTGGCTAGTCATTAACCTTTCATGAATATATAAGAGCAAGCTTGGGATGTGGATGACATGCCTTAAGTTGGCTCGCATATTACATACTTCTCTTTTTCATGATGAATCTTCTCAAAAACATATGACTGCATAGGGCTTTCTGAGTAAGCTCTCATGACCTCTTCTTCTACTTTAAAGAAATTTCTCATAGTACTAGTGTTCACAACCTCTTTACAGTGGGGGCATACATCACCACTAAAATTTCATTATGTGTTTTTCTTTTTCTTGTGATTTCCTCTCTTCGAAGCATTAGGTATAATGTTTCCCAAGATGAGACCATCTGCACTTTCCCTCTCTTGGAGACATTGAGTATGATGTTCCCTAAGATGAGACATTGCACAAACTAAGTAAAATACCTTTGAACAATCCGTAACACTATTCTATATTAACAATGTCTATGAGTGTCAAGCATACGAAGTTTTGCTTACGTCATTGAGCTCGAAAACCATCTTCCTTTGTGGTTCCTTATTGAAGTTATCAAGAGGTATAACTTTGGTATGGTTGAGCAGGAAGCCCATTTAGTGGCATGACTTTCTCCATATCCACCTATGTGTTTGAGTACATACCAACTAGCGTATGTTTCTCATCTTTGGAATTTCTCACCCCATGGAAAACTAGAAGTTTCATGGCCCCAAAGTGAGTATGTTGTGGAATTCTTACCCGGTGGACAGTCAAGGGTTCTATCACCCCAGAGTGAGTATTCATTGTCTTTTTGAAACAAACAAGCCTATATCTAATCCACAACTAATTGGACAAATAATCGAAGCTTGATCAAACTTTTTATTTTCATCTCCTTTCTTGCCATGGCATGATTTTGTATCTTGTTGGTTTGACTTAGGATCTTGGATCCTGGGGGCTTGTGCAACCTCCTTTGATCTTTTTCATTCTTTGTCATCTGCATCTATACACTTGGATCTCTCTTGAATGTCTACTTTAGTGTGATTTTGAAGCGAGTTCATCCTCTCACTAAAGTGGGGGCTAAATGTGTCATAGAAAAAAGTACCTCTTGCTTGACATGGGAATAATTCATGATAAATTGGACTTAATAAGGCCTTGATTTAGTGTTGTGAGGTGTTTTTCACATCCGTACTAGGTCTTGGACCCTTTCAAATGCATTTAATGATGTCTTGTGAAGGTGTTGTGAAGTGTTGTAAAACATTTCTACACTTTTCTAGACTCTATTCATTAAATTCACCTAAAATCACCTTTTCATCACTAATCAAGCCCTATTTTGAAGTGTTGTAAACTCTTGTAACAAGATTTCATGCTTTTCTAGGCATTATTTCACTATTTACACCTTTCTTATGCTTTATTTAACCGCTTTATACCCTTATAAGCTTTAATTAGGTGTATTTTTTAATGTAAACTCAACAAACAACATTAAATGTGGCTTAATTTATGACACCCATTTTCAGGTCCTAGGAGAGACCCATTCGCCATGGGTGGCGAATGAGTCCCCCTTGGCTCCAAATTCAAAATATTTCAAATTTCCTTTCGGGTTTTATATTCAAAATCACTTGATGTCAGCCTGTGATGAGGTATCATTGGGTTACTAAGGAACAAGTGTGTATAAATAAGTATTTTCACATCATTTTACATCTCTTAATCTCATAACTCATTCTCATCATTCATTCATCATCTATCTTCCCTATCAAGTTAAGCAAGCTAGGGCTTTCACATTGCAAGTCATCAATTTAGCTTCCTACAACATTCAAGGGCTGAATCTTCCTCCATTGCTTCAAAAATTCAAGATCAATCATCATGGCAAGGTAAACAACTTCATTATTTCATGTTTCATTCCATTCTTTCATCATTTTGGTTTAATTACCTAAAAGGGGTTTGACTAAGACAAACCCCCATGCCCTAACATTCAACATTTATTCTTCTCTTCTTTTTTGTTTGCAGATTTAGGACTCAAGTGGAAGCTTGGAAATAATTGAATATCAAGTTGCAAGGTTTCTAAAGTCTTCTCTTCATTCAAAAAGTCAAAATATCAAGAAAAACACATTTTAAAGCTCATAAATTAGAGTTTTAGAAGTAGACACCTGTAGCAAGTCAAAGTGCAGATCATAAGCTTTGGATTCCACTTTTGAAAATCCAAAAATTCAAAAGTGGACTCATTCACCATGGGTGGCGAATGAGTCCCACTCCAGGGTCAATTTTGAGTTTTTTGTATTTTTAGGTACCCTTTTGTTAGAAATGGGTTTCAACTCAGTTTTGCAGAACTGGGACTGATTCACCCAAAATGGCAAATGAGTCCCACCAGGCCTAAAAATCAATATCAAAAGCATTTCAAATGTCATTTCTAGAATCATCCACATTTGGGGTGGACATTTTCAGTTTGGTTCAGTTCTGTTTAGTTTTGCATTCATTTCTAGGTGATTTTGCATTACACAATGTATTTTCAAAAAAGTCACATTTCTTAGGTTTTGCATACTTAATCAATCAATATTATCAATTAGTTGCATCTAGAACATTTAATTTATACATAATTTCATCATACATATCTTAGATTGAGTGAACCACCTAGATTTTGGGTGTGGGATCTATCTCTTTTCATTAGGTGAAAGACCCTAATTGAACAAAAGAGACCTAGCATTCCTAGTCCCAAAAATCTATGGTTGAAGCCTCAGTAGCTGAGTTAACAGCCCCCCTGAACTCTACCTCTGTGGATGATATAGCAATAGCATTCTGCTTTTTGCTAGAAGAACTGATAGGACCCAAACCAAGTGAGAAGTTGTAACCTAAAGTGGACTTATGATGCTCAGTGTCACCAGCGCAATCTAAATTTGTATAACCAACCAAGTCAAGTGATGAACCAAATCTATAGTGAATCCCAAACCCAAGAGTACCATGAAGATAGTGAAGGATCCTCTTAGCTACTTTCCAATGCAGCTCATGAGGTTTCTGCATAAATCTGAAAACCATGCCTATTGCATAGGCAATGTCTGGCCTAGTATGAGTCAAGTATATAAGACTACCAGCAAGTTGTCGATATAATGTAGCATCAACCAATGGTTTAGTACAGGAAGTATCAAGCTTGACTCTAGAAAGAAAGGGAATCAGAGATGGTTTGCAAGTAGTCATATGAAACTATGCAAGTAGATCAAGAGTATACTTGGGTTGTGCAAGAATAATCCATGAAGTTGACTGTGAAATGTTGATTCCAAGGAAGTAGTGCAATAAACCCAAGTCTATCATGTCAAATCTATCCATAAGTGATGTCTTCACTGCTACAATGGAAGATGAAGTACTCCCAGTAATCAAAAGACCATCAACATATAGAACTATTATCAGAAGTGAATCATCCTTCCGCATTAGGTACACATTAGGATCAAAATGACATCTAGTAGAACATGAAGATAGGAGGTAGGAATCCATCTTGGCATACCAAGCTCTAGGAGCTTGTTTAAGGCCATAGAGATAGTTCTTAAGTCTACAAACTAAGGATGAATCATGAACAAAATTTGGTGGTTGTTCCATGTAGATTTCCTCCTTAAGGTCTCCATGAAGAAAAGCACTCTTCACATCCATTTGATGTATAGTCTATCCATGTGATGCAGCTATAGAAAGTGTGAGTCTGATGGAAGTCATCTTAGCAACTAGTGCAAAGGTTTCTGTATAGTCAATTCCTACAACTTGTGAAAAACCTTTGGCAACCATTCGTGGTTTGTACTTATCAATTGACCCATCTGTTGTAAATTTAGTTCGATATATCCACCTACATCGAACTATCTCCCTTCCATTAGGAAGTAAAGTCAAATCCCAAGTGTGATTTCTAATCAAGGAATCATATTCCTCATCCATAGCAATATCCCACTTTGGTATTCTTAATGCCTCTTTGAATGTATGTGGATCGAAAATTGAAGCAAAGAAGGCATGTGCCCCCCCCTGAAAATTTACTTGAATCATTTTGTCATCTGCTAAATCTTATACCTCTTTATCTTCCCTATGTATAGTGTAAGATGTGGGTGAGTCTGGTGCAAATATATCAACTTCTAATGCAATCCATGAACTAGATAAATATGAACCATGATCATTGTGAGAACTAGAAGAAGAAGATACTACAATAGGAATCTACTGAGAATGATCTGAATCATCAATATTGTAATCAGGATCCGAAGAGTCCACAATATGTTGTGAAGTGTCAAGTATAGTTTGAAGAGATGTTTCTTGAAACTTAACACTTCTCTCAATAAACAACTCATGTGTGGTAGGGTGGAGTAGGCGATAGCCTTTTACACCATTTGGATATCCCACAAAGATGCAAGGTTTGGATTGTGGATCCATAGCCTTGCATTTCTCTTTTGGAATGAGTGCAATGGCATGTGAGCCAAAAACTCTGAAATGATCAACTATTGGTTTCCATCATTTCCAAGCTTCAAAGGGAGTGATACCATTTAAGGATTTATGTGGAACTCTATTTTGTATGTAACATACATAGTTGATTGCTTCTAAACAATATGATGGGGTGAGGCCCTTAGAGTGAATCATATAATTAGCCATCTCTTTTAAAGATCTATTTTTTCATTCTACAACACCATGTTCTTGTGGGGTATAAGGAATTGTGCATTGCAGATCTATCACCTCTGGTATACAAAACCGCTCAAAACAATTGTTGACATATTCTCTCTCATTATCTATTCAAAGAACCTTGATGAATTTCCCTGATTGTTTTTCAACAAGAGCTTTGAAATCTTGAAAAGATTCAAACACTTGCAATTTTTTCCTAAGAAATTAGACCCATGTAAAGCATGAGAAATCATCAATGAAGGTGAGAACATATCTAGCCTTTGTAAAAGATGGATGGGGGAAAACCCCTAAAACATCACTATGAACAAGTTCTAAAACTTGTGTTGCCCTCCATGATTTAGCTTTGTCAAATTTGGCTTCTAAATGCTTGCTAAGTGCAAAACCCTCACAAAGCCCTTTAGAAAATTTTACCTTAGGTAATCCCTTAACCATATTCTATTAACATAGTTGTTCAAGATAGAGGTAATTAAGATGGCCAAACCGCTCGTGCCATAGTTTGCTAACTTCATCTGAATGAGTTAATAGTTCTTTTGGAGAAATATCTATGGTAAAATTGGAGAAGGCATATAATCTAGATTGGTGATTTTCCTCTCCTATTGCTACCAAATTGTTGCTTTGTAATTCTATTATCTCAATTGAATCTAGAGAGCATTGTACTCTCATGCCCTTCCCTAAATGAGTTATTTGATACACTGAAAGGAGTTTAGTTGAGAGTGAAGATACACTTAGAACATTGAAAAATGTTCCTCCAAATTCATCAGACCCTCTCCCTTTTACCAATGCTAGAGTATCATCACCTAAGGTGATTGTGGACATACTTGATGGTTCTAAGGATGAAAAGACAACCTGTGAAGAAATCATATGGTGTGAAGCACCAGAGTCTAGAATACATGATGAAGATAAAGATTCTTTAGAAACTAAGGATTTTCCCTTTGATTTCTCTTTGTCCTTAGTATTATCTTGATTTGATGAAGATTCCTTGATAGAATCAGGTAGCCCTATATTATTCTTTTTGAGAATTTGTTGTAGAACTTCAATTTTTTTCTTCATGCAGTGATATTCATCATGTCCAATATTTTTACAAAAGGTGCATGCAACTCTCTTTTTACCTTGAGAGTCCTTTTTGGAGTTTTCAAATTTTCTTTCTTTCTTAACTACCTTGTCCTTTTTAGTGTTCTTCTCCCCTTTTGAAGTTTGATGTGTTTCATTCCCTGCAAGTAGGGCTTGAGGTTTAGTAGACTTCAAAGTACCCATTTGAATTAACTTTTCTTTCTCCCTTGTGAGGTTGGCAATAAAGTTATCAAGTGTGGGCATTGAACATGAGGCTCCAAGAGCCCTTTTAGTAGAGTAGAAAGTTGAGACAAAAATAGAAAATTCTGGACCTAGCTTGGAAAGTACATAAATGATTTTATTGACCCTCTTTCTTTTCAATTGCACAATCTTTTAAGTGCAACTTCAAGGATTTAAACTTAGTAAAAAAGTCTAGTAAAGTTGAAAAAATCCAAGGACTAAGACCTAAGAGTTGATTTTCCAACTCATGGCTTCTAAGTTCATCTATTTTCCCAAAAAAATTGTCAAGACCTTCCCAAACTTGGTTGGGTGTTTTCAAGTTTTCAACATGGAACAACAAATCAGGAGATAAATTTAGGCATAGAAAACCAAATGCTTGATCATACTTATTGAAAAAAAATTCTTTGTCTTTAGTTGTATTAGGTTCTTTCTCTGTTCCCATAGTTACCCTATATAAGCCTTTGTTCTTAAGTACAAGAATTACTTTCATCTTCCAATCATGATAATTGAAAGGTGTTAAGGGCACTATAATAACATTAGATTCCATATTGCTTTGAGGAAGATAGTTGCTTGTAGAAATGCAGAAATGAAGAACTTAGAAATGCGTGCAAAAGTGAAATAACACAACAAACACAAGCACTTCTCAAGGAAGTGTGAAAAAGAACCACACACAACACCCTCCTTGATTATTTGTTTCTCCCCCCAATTTGGCACTTTATAGGAGTGCTTGTAACTGACCCAAAAAAGACACAAACAGGAGCTTTATAAGATGAGTGCAATTTTGTGCTCCATGAATTCGTGGTGAAAGAAAGATAAACTTTTGCAAAAAAGAACTAAAATATTGAGGTATAGTGCAAACGTTAGTACAAATTGAAATTTTCACCCTTTACAAAAGATTTGACCCTCCTTACAAAAATACAATTTTAGATTTTAAAATAAATTGTAGGGCATAAAAAAAAAAAGCTCCCTTGGATTGGAGACTCAAAAAATGCAGTAAGAAAAGTTGTAATATGAAGGGCACCTCACAAATCGCACTTGTCAGCTTGTAAAAGCATTCGCCCAATCCTTCAAACTGATGCCTCCTTGCTTTCAATAACCAGATTGCCCTCCCTACCTTCAAAATTGCGAAAAAAAAGGGAGGAGACCTTTGAATCACCTCAATCAACCTCTTTGGGAGATTGCATGAGCCCTGCCTCATGTCAAAGATAGGGCAACTTGCAGAAGTGTTAGGTGGCTTGCAGATAGATGCCTCTCTATGCAAAAAGTTGGGCCTGAGTTAAGTGAATTGACCTTTAAACAGAGGAAGTAAATGCCTGAAGAGTGGACACAACAAATAATGGAAGAAATCACCAAATTTCTGATGAAAATCATGGCCTACACATGCTTGGCGATCCAAGAGCTTTGGTATCCAAGGGCTTTGGTCGCTATGGAAAATCCATGAATAGGAGAAGAGGCTTTTTGACGCCTTCGAACAAAGCGCACGACCTGCACGTGCCAAGATGAATCTTTAGCTTTCCACGACTGTCATCGACCCTCCCATGCCAAGTTGAATCTTTAGCTTTCCACACTTCCCATGCAGCCTCAACTAAGATGAACGAAGAAGAGATTTAGAGAAGATATTTACACAGTGCGGCCTGGACAAAGTGACTCAAATCATGGCATGTAGCTATCCACAACGCTCTGATACCATGAAGAAAACCAAGATCATGGAATAGACTAAAAAACACACGAATTGCAATGGAATCAACCTGTAATATTAGACAGCCAGGGGTCAACATAAATAGGAAAAATATTCAAGCATGAGGTGTTGAAATGCATCAACACCTCTCCAGTCTACAAATTAGCTGGGAAGCTCATGAGGAAAATATCCAGTCTATGCTAATGAGTCATACTACAATGAATGCCTAAAAAGGCTTAGGTTAGCCTATGTGTATGCAAGCATTAAGTATACATTGACACATTTGAAAATTCCCTGTTACCCTTTTCACTATCAAAACTTGGTCAATTGCTCGTTGTCTTGCTCCAACCATTCTATTCTCAATAGCAAACTTCCTCAAAATTAATGACATAAAATATTGATCATCTAGCCCTCTAATGGCTCCATAACTACTCCCTAGGTAGAAAAAACAACAATCTTATCACATCAAATGCATAAAATGTTTCTCTTCTCATATCAAATAGCAATCATCCACATATAATTTTAATTCTTGGATTTTAGAAGCTAGCAAACCTATATAGATTAAAATAATAACAGTGATGTAGACAAGGTTCTTGTGAAGGACTTGAACATTACATAGATGTTTTTCATATTTTAGATGCATTTTCCTGTGACTTTTGTGACTTTTTTGTGCTTCTCAAAGGACATATCCAAAAAATTCTACTATAATAATATAGTTCTCTAATTGCATTCAAGTTTCATCTTTTACACCAAAAATAATTGTCCAATGAACCGATTTGTTGCACCAATTATTCTATTGACAAAATAATCTATATAACATCAGGATATGGAGGGTTAAAAAAAATATCAGTATGTTTTTGAAGTCAATGTCAAAGAAGTCGAGAGGGTTAACAAAATTATTGGTTAAGTATAATTTTGCAATTAATTATGTTTGAATTTCTCATTAACTTTAGTTTTGTAATCAATTCTTCTTGACTTTTTCTTTCAAAATTCTCTAAACAACTCAAAAAACAACAAAAGAAATGGCCATTAAAAGGCAACTCGCACTTTTTTGAAGAATTTTTTTTTAATTTTATTTTTATTGAATATCACTAGTAATTTCCTGCTTTACTAGTTGTTTTTCATCCCTTCCAATTAGGCCCCTTCAATGCATTCCTTCTTCTTAAAGGATTGCATAGTTTGGGCATAGATTGATAGCCAGTAGCCACAAAATGCTCAGCAATTAACCCCAATCTAAATCAAGAGGCACAAATCTAGGTGAAGAAGATTGAATCTATCTATCTACTAGTCATCACAATCAAGAGTTCCAATTCCACTCACAAACATGCCCAATCTCAAACATCTGACATACACAATCCAGGGATTAAGGAAACAATGTATATAATTTGGAAATGAAAATTAATTACTCAAACAGGATGACTGGTAAAAACATAAGGCCTAGTTAAAAGTGAAAAAATACACAATAAAGTGTTGAAATTGAATAAAAATTCAATCATACACAACTAAATTGCATGAAAATTCCAAGTAAAATTACGAGGAGAGGTACTCTTGTGGTGGATTCTAAGCCCACCCCTTAGATGGTCGTGACAACCCATCCCAAGAAGTAAAAATTACAAAATCAGAAACCCAAAAAAAGAAGCAATTAAGGTTATTAGTTAAAAGACCCCAAAACTCCTTCATAAAATTTATATTCTTTTCCATAAATGCAGTAAGTTGAATTTGAATTTGAATTTGAATTTGGATATAATATAAATTAACTTGTGCAGTACAAAAGTGTTATATAACAACAATTTTGGTTTCAATAAATGGAACATCCATCTTATTATGCAGTTGCATTTTGTATTGAATGACATTTGTAGGAAAGACATTATGCTATCACCACAAATATTGTTCATATCAACATGTTTAAATTATTTTTGGTTGTGAGAAAAAGGTTTGTCTAGAACTCATTCAAATCTTGCAATATGTCACTATTTTAACAGGAAGTGGTTGGAAAACCATAAATCTTTACTCCATGTAATATAAACACGATCACCTTTGGCAACTGGTTTGTAAGGGAAGAAATAAATCCAGAAAATACAGTGCCTAGGGTGAACTCTGCTCCATCATACTCAAAAGAAAATAAAGATGCAGAAAAGAAACATGAGGAAATTTTTGTGGATGCCTTTGGAATACTATTGTTAGTAGCATCCTTTGGTGTCTCCATCCTTTTTGGATCAAATGAAATATTTCATTTGTCTTGTTCTATATCTTTTAATATATATTTGACTCTCTCATTTTCAATGTTCTTTTTGACTTCTGAGTCAGTCATAAAAGTCTCGCAAATGGCAAATTCACCCCAGCAATTTACTGACAGAAAATTCATTGCCAACAATTCACCACGGAAAAATTTACCCTTATGACAATTCACCGCGCAAAAAATTAATTGCATGAATTTTTGTCGGTGAATTTTCCATGGCGAATTGTTGACGGTGAATTTTCCATCGGTGAATTGCTGGCGGTGAATTTTCCTAGAGCCAAAAGTCTCATGATGCCCAAATTTAACAAAACTATCTAGCTCCTCCACAATAGACTAACATGTGAAGGTCTTAAATGTCTCCTCTTATAAAACGAAATCTCCTCAAGTAAAATAACTGTCTCCTCTTCTCTTCCACTATTTCCATCAACAACAGTTTATCTATTGAAATAAAAGAAGAAACTAATCCAATAGTTTAGGCCGAGGACTATGGAAATTCAAGGCCGTGACCTCTAGTTCCACAACGCCTCGAACGTAAAGGGCACCAGGAATAGACTCCATTATTTCCATCAAGCTTTAGAAAAGGAAAAGAAAAATAGTATATCTTTAAAATTTGTTCCATCTACGTCAAAATAGAAAATCAAAGAGACATATTTTTAAATAATAATAACTGTTTCAAATAAAAAATATTCGAAATTTTCAATAATGCAATCAAAATCTTACGAAAATATTTTCAAATAATAATAACTGTTTCAAATAAAAAATATTCAAAATTTTCCATAATGCAATCAAAATCTTACGAAAATATATTCTAAATTTCTCTCAGGAAGCCACAACAATCTGAAAGAAATTCTTCAACCCTTATTATAATTATAATAGATTCTCTTAAAAAATTTGCTGTCATTTAACTTAAAAAAATTGAATAAATGCTTCTATATTTATTTCAACTAATTAATGTTTTTATAATGTCAATAAAGTACTTAGCCACAATTTTTTGTAGATTTGTTAAGCAAGCTATAATTCTTAGCCTTTAGGTAAGCTTTAGATCTTTACACTAAGATCCTTGTAAGATCAAAAAATTTGAAGGAGGCACATGTACTATACTCTAATCATTGATTTTTTCAAAAGAGTCTGAAAAATAAAATAAAAATAAGAATAATAAGAATATTCAGTGAAGGGTTTTAAGGTCAAAATCTTTGTTCATGCCTGTAATTTTGACGGATATCCGAGCTTGATGTCAATTTCACATATAATTTTGATGTTAACAGGCAAGAACTCTGTAATAAATAGCTCCCCATAAAACTTCAGAAAAGTTTTCATGATAAACAAACCAGAAATAAATAAGTCTAGAAATGCAACTTAAATACGATCTTTTATTTTACATACATTAAGCAAGGAAGATATATTACTATGGCTGTTCAAACTGTGTGATTTTATTTCAAGGGTGATGATTTTCATTGTGTCCATGATGTTTATTCTCCGATTACAGTGATAAAAGCCAATTCCTATCCACAGAGATTATAACATATAAAAAGCTAATGATCAAATTATTTTATATTACTACTGATAAGAATAGTCGTTTTATTATCCTAACAGATAGATAGTATTACTACCAGAAGAAGCAAAAGCAGAAGACGCCATGAGCAATACCAAGAACACATACACATATCCCTTCGCCATCTACTCACACACCTATTCAAACGTTATCTATTCTGTGAGATAAAGTTTTAGGTGTGATGTTACTACTTATACATCTCCACGCAATTTATTATTAGTTTCAGTAACGAGAGATTCAAAGTGATTCTTTTGGAGTTTCGCATCAACACAGAGATTCCAAACAGCCGTTGAGATGTTGTTGGTGATGGTAAATTTATTCTCTTCCACATGGAAAATATCAATTTGAACATCGAAATTATCGAGCACTACCTAACAAATAATAACAATAAAATTTATCTTTGTTGGCACAGAGGAGAGATGGTTTTAGGAAAATTCACCATCAGCAATTCACGGTGGGAAAATTCACGGCCAACAATTCACTGCAGGAAAATTCGCCGCCATGACAAATTCACCTCAAGGAAAATCCACCACCAGCAATCTGGTGGTGGATTTTCCTTGAGGTGAATTTGTCATGGCGGTGAATTTTCCTGCCGTGAAATGCTGGCCATGAATTTGTGCCAGGAGAGATGAACTACATTTTAATTCTCACCACAAAATTATCCTAAAACACTAAAAATCCTAAAATTAGGGCATACTGGGACTCATGCGCCACTCTCGACGTATCAGTCCTAGACTAGGGTTTCTTGTTTAGAATAGGTTTCTAGCAGTGTAGATTCAGGATCTGCAAAAATCTAGAAATTTTTCTTATAGTGGGACTCATATGCCACTTCTGGCTTATTAGTCCCATTTCGCTTTTTCAGGAATTCAAAGTTCAAATCTACACTTCAAGCTTTACTCTTCTCTTCCAAATTGATTTCCATATCCAAACCTATAAAAAGACCTATAAAATAGAATATATACTTGATTTTCTTATGGGGGGTTTGCCTCGGTCAAACCCCTAGTTTGGTAATTAAACTTTGATAGAAACAATGAAACTTGAATGCACTTGTGTGAACATAAATACAAGTCCTTAGGCTTGGCTTGATGGCTAGTTGCATCTTGCCAACCTAGAATCCATCATGATTCACCATAGACAACCATAATCATCCCTTGAAATCGCTATATCTTGAATGAAAGTGAGCTTGAAGACCTTCAAAAGCACTTTAATGCTGCTCCGAGACTTCAACTTTACTTGCTTTTGAAATTTGAATGCTCATGTGAAAGAATGTTTGAAGACTCTTGAATGCTTGGATCTTGAAACTGCTCTAAAAATGCTTGTTTATATTGGCATTTACACTTAATTTACCGTTACTCAAATCTCAAAAGCCGACATCAACCAAAAGTTTGAATTAAAAAGTTGAATTTCCCGTTCAAACCCTAAAAAAGGCCCAAATGGGACTCATACGCTACCTTTGGCATATGGGTCCCACCTAGGGGAACTCATACGTCCAAGGTGGCGTATGAGTCCCACCCTAGATTTTCGAGGTTGGTTGTTAGAAATTTAAGTGTTTTTGATGATTTTGTTAGGTTTTTAGTTGAAATAAGCCTCGAGATCCAAAATAAAGGGTCTTAGGGGCCTATTAATGATGATTAAAGGGGTATTCAATACAAGGGTGTTAAAATAGGTCCAAATTAAGTGTGAAATTGCACTATTTTCAAGAGCGTACAATTTTTAACACTACAAACATAAACCTACTCAAAACTCCCACTTCTTGGGCATTATTTGGTCTAGTTCAAACCATTGGATACATTAGGCTACCAACAGATAGGACTTCTGAAATTTTTTGTGGCTCTTGGTCTAGGTTCCCTTCTTCTGAGATTTTGAATATGGGTTAGGGTTTAATGAAATAGTGTTTAGGGTTTATCTTGGCTTGTAAAATCCTATAAAAAAAACTTAACTTTTGAATAGCCTTTTTCTTTTGATGTGTTTCCATGTTGACCTTTCATTTATGGTTTTCGGCTGGTTAAGTTATAACTTGAGTCTTTATGTTCACACATTGACCAACCCCTTTTACCTTGTGATACCGATTAATCCTTTATCATGAAAGTCCTATAAATTTTTCATTTTCTGAGCCTTTGAATTATGTTTGCTCAAGTGCCTTTCAAAATTTTCTATTCCATAAAATATTTGTTTGATGTCCTTTTAAAATAACTTATGTGCATGTGTAAAATACATCACTTAAGTTGCTCCATCCCCACTTAGTTTTGACCACATGGTAGAGTCTCATTGCATATCCTACCTCCTTTGCATCGCTCTTTCTTCATTCCCCACTAGTCCCTTTTATGCAATATGCGATAACACCATTAATCTATACCTCAAGGACAAGTGTCACAATCCTATGTCATCGCTTAGCCTCTTCGCATTGCATTTTTCATTGTTGAGTGCCTACTACTAAATGCGCTAATTGTGGTCGGCCGTGATTGAAACATGTGGTCGAATCATGTTTCGCCGCATTCTTCCTTTGCATCATGTTTGTGAAATGAATAGTATATATCCAAAACACGATATGTGATGAGAACATAGAAGGAAGGAAGGAGTAAAGAATATACATAGGGAATATTCCAGATAGGTGTCCACTCCTCGTTGTATCGCAAGGTCCCTTCTCATCACAGTTTGTATTCCCCGTAGGATTGAGGAAAGTGCGATATGTGCTAGGCTTCTCAGATTTCATCACGTGTCGTCATCCTGCTCCATCTCACAACCACAGTGCATCACAAATATGAATGAAGAGGAAGTGTGAAGAAATGCGATGTACAATGAATGAAGGAAGGAAAAGGTATATACTGGGGGAATATTCTGTGCTAGGTGTCGAAATCTCAGCTTTTCGCATTGATCCTTTGTATCACAAATTCAACTCATTGAGCCTAAATCCAAAATGTGATATGCGATGACCATGAAAGGAAGTTAGCAGAAAGGCTCAAAGAAAAGGAGGGTATGTGGCAGTTTCTCAGTTCATCACTTGTTTCCTTCACATTAAATTTTATAGAGGAAAATTTTAAAGTAAAAAGTGACATGCTTTGAATGCGCGATGATCATTGATCTTACTTTAAAACAATTTGATCGATGGTTAGAATTCAAATGAAAACAACTAATTGACAAGAAAAATATTTCACTCACGCAAGCCAGCTCTCTTCAATTAATGGCGTATCCATGAAATCTAAAGGCAATAAAGTGTTGAATTACTTCATTTCTTGCCATCTTTGCAAGAGTCTTCAAGCATTCAGATGAAAGGAGCTCCAGGTGAACAATTTTACACAAAGAATGGCTAGAGGGTTTTCTCAGGTAAGCGGAATTTTCGTCCTCTTGTGCAGAATTTCAATTAAGTGTAACAAAAAAGGGGTGTAGTGACAGAAAATGCATCTGTTTACATTTTCTCACTTGTTTAGACTCTCCTAGTCAATTTAGACTAAATTGTGCCTTAATTTAGTGTTGTAAAGTGTATCGCTTTACACTTTCACACTTCTTTAGGGCTCCATTAATTAATTGAGCTTAATTATGCCTTAATTAGCCCTTTAACTCATTTTCCAAGCCTATTTAATTACATTTTCTGAAGAGGAAACTTGACATTCATTAATGCCTATACATAACACTTCGCATTAAGAAATGTGTGTTCCAAGAAATAGGGCTTGGGTTAGGCGAATGGGTCCTCCCTAGGCTTTGGAACCCATTTTTAGCTGATAAGCTATTTGTGTAAACTTTCCTCAGAATTTTCGTCAGCCTTCCTAGTTTTGCACTTTTTCGGCAGTCGGGAAAAGGTGGTGGGTTGTTTTCCTGTCCTGGTGAACTTTGGTGCAGATTGGTTTTTGTTTATTTAAATAAAAACGTTTGGCGTAAGGATAGAGGAGGCTAGCGAAATGGCATCAACATTAATTGTTGTATGGTTTCCGTGGAGTGGCAATGGTGCAAGTAACATTTGTCTTTAAAGTCCTTAGAAAACGAAGCGAATGTCTATGCAATTTTTGATAACGCATTGTTGGGTGTCATTCTTTGGGTTTATCTTGTTGTTCTAGATAGTTGTGAGTGAGGAGTGCAAGCTTCTGTGAAGATGAAAGTGCGTTCATAGGCTATGGAATTTATGTGAAGGTGGGTGGAGGTTATTTTGAGGTTTTTGCATGCGTCGATGGTTGTGTGGGTTGTGATAATTGTGTGCCCATTTTTTCTAGGTGGTGGAGAAAGAACGAAGGGCAGAGAAAGCAAGCGGGAAGAGGTGTATTTGAAGGAAGCAAGAAGAGGTGCATATTCAAAAAACCATTTGTGGAGTATTTCTAAAGCAGTTTAAATGTTATTTTCTAAATGGGATTGTTGATTGTTGCTCTGTAGTTAGTCTAAATTGTTTGGTTTATGGTTCTGTGTAGCCGCCATGGGTGGAAGGAAATATTGTTTTCTTTTTGTGTTTGTTGTGTTGAATTCGTTTGTTTTTTGTGGGCTTTATCATCTGGGTCACTCTTGAAACCAATATTGTGTCATTGTGCCGATTAATGTGGAAAAGACTGTATAGTTTTGTGGGTTTTGGCATGTGGGTGACCGTTGGCTATATTGTTTCATTTATGGCTTGCTTTTTTGTGTGAATGGTTGTAAAATAGTTTATCTGGTGTGTTTTGGGTGAATTTTTCCATTTGGGTTGCTGTTGAAACCAATATTGATTCATGTATGGTTCACATTTTTTGGTGAGGGTTTTAAATCAGTATATTACTGCGAACTTTCTCTATTTTGTGCATTTTTCATGTGTGTCACTGTTGAAAGACATGTTGTTTGTGGTGATGGTTGCAACGCATTGAGATAGTTAATGTTATACAAGTTGCATTTTTTTAGGGTAAATTGTTACCTTTTTGAAAAAGGGTTTGTTGAGAAAAGACTATATAGTTTGTTCACAATAGTTTAGCTTTTGTGGGGATGTTTTCATATGGGTTTTTCACTCTGATTTTTAGTGTTCTCACTGTGATTTTTTTAGGGTATATTGTTACCTTTTTAGTGTGTGTGTGTGTATAGTAACTTCATAAATACATATATCTATATATGTGTATATATGTATACATATATACATACATACATACTTGATATATATATATATATATACATACTAACTTGAGAAATATATATATCTATATATGTGTATATGTGTATATAAATATATGTATATATATTGTTGTATGGTTTTTGTGAAGTGGTGATGGTGCAAGTAACATTTTTCTTTAAAGTCCTTAGAAAACAAAGCGAATGTATGTGCAATTTTCACTAAGGAATTCTTGGGTGTCATTCTCTAGATTTATCTTGTTGTTCAAGATAGTTGTGAGTGAGGAGGGAAAGATTTTGTAAAGGTGTAAGTGAGTTCACCGGATGTGGAATTTCTATGAGGGTGGGTGGAGTTTATTTTGAGTTTTTTGCATGTGTCGATGGTGGTGTGGGTTGTAATAATTGTGTGCCCATTTTTTGCTGGCGGTGGAGAAAGAACAGATGGGCAGAGAAAGCAAGTAGGAAGAGATGTATTTGAAGCAAGCGGGAAGAGGTGAATATTGAAAAAACCATTTGTCGAATATTTCTAAAATAGTTTATGTTATTTTCCAAACGGGATTGTTGATTGTTGCTCTATACAGGTTGCGTTGTTTTAGGTTATATTGTTAACCAAACAATAGTCATTTTCACAAGCAATATACTCTTTTTCTCAACAACACCTTATCAAAATTAGAAGCAATCAATAGTACTTTATTGTAGATAAAATAGTATTCCCTGCCGAAAACAACAAATTCACGTAACCATGCCAAGTAAAAATATACTCATTTCTTAAAAAAAGCTTACCAACAATATCAACAATATAGACTTCTGAACAATGCACTCTTGAAAATTAACTATGGGAAACCCATCAAAAAACATATTGCTTTCTGTAAAAAACCTCCTTGAGAATTAAAACAATGCACCCTTTTCAACAACACCTTATCAAATATGATACAATATAGCCTAACACAGAGAACAATAATCAACAATTCCTAATGTAACCAAAAATGCAGTGTACAACTTTAACTATTTCATTCAGTTCCATCTATAACCTCAAAATGCAAGAGGCTCGCCCATATACAACTAATGTGTATATATATATATATTTATGTATATATGTATATATATGTGTGTGTGTATATGTATACACATACATATATGTATATGTATATATATATATGTGTGTGTGTGTATATCTATGGATACAAATATATGTATATATATATGTATATACATCTATTTAGATATAGCAGTCTTTACATATATAGATATTTACATGTGTACATATATATATATATATATATATCTGGCTATATGTTTGTGCTTTTGATAATTATGCACCACATGAAGCACACCTACAACTCATTTTAATAAGAAATATATATTAAACAAGACATTATTGAAAAAGGGAAACAAAGCATTCAAATTTATTGTTTTGAGAAGATAGTTATTTATTTCGAAACAATTTTTTTATTTTTTTCATTCTTGAAAAAGGAATTCTTATAACAATGGGCTTTCTATTAAACATGCTAAAGAACACTGCTGCCACATACATGTGCTCAATACGTTTTTGAATCTATTAAAGGGACTATTCAAATACTCTTTTTAGGGTTAGCCTTCTCGAGATTTCCTTTTTGAATATTAACAGTGGCAAAGCCATCTAGAAATATACTCCTTTCTGAATAGAACCTTATCGAATATTGAAACAATATAGTTTTTTCAACAACACCTTATGGAAAATGA
This sequence comes from Sequoia sempervirens, assembly GCA_007258455.2. Lineage (NCBI taxonomy): Eukaryota > Viridiplantae > Streptophyta > Pinopsida > Cupressales > Cupressaceae > Sequoia > Sequoia sempervirens. The sequence goes on along the minus strand of VDFB02274460.1, from coordinate 10,117 downwards.
AACAATATAGACTCGGGGAGAGGGAAGTAATAAAAAATACTTGATGTAGCCAAACATAGAGTGTACAACATTAAATATTTTATTCTGTTGCAACCATAAGAAGAAAATGGAAGACATCAATTAAACATCATTGGTTTCAACAACGAGCAAGATGGAAAACCCCACAAAATTGTAGCCATAGAGCCCATGTAGAATGATAGCCATATAATGCAACCATAAACGAAACAATATTTCTTTTCCAACTAATATTGTCTTCTATCAGCAACACCTTATCAAAAATTAAAACAAAATAGCCTTTTGAACAAAACCTTCTCGAAAATGAGATAATATAGGCTGAGGTGGACAATAACAATTGACAAAGAACTGCATATAATGTCAGCAATTTTATTCTGTTGGCTCTAAAATAGAGAATATAGCCTTGTCAACAACATAGAACCAACAACGTTAACTATTTTATTTTGTTCCAACCATAACCAAAAAAGTGGAAGCCATAAATCAACTATTATTGGTTTCAATGGCGATCCAAATGGAGAAACCTGGAAAGTTGTAGCCCCGAAACCCATGCAGAATGATGGCCACATAACACAAACTTAAACGAAACAATATTTCTTTTAACAAACAATACTGTCTTCTATCAACAACACCTTATTAAAAATTGAAACCATATATATATATATACATATATATATATATATACATATATATATATATATATACATATATATACATATATATATATATATATATACATATATATATGTATATACATATATGTATATATATATATATATGTATATATATATATATATGTATATTTCAATTTTTGACAAGGTGTCATTGAAAAGCCTAGATTCTTTCAATTTTTATTATGGTTCCGTTCAAGAAAGAGTATATTTTAATATTAGCATATTTGTATATATATGTGTATGTATATATACATATATGTATATACATATATATATACATATATATACATACACATATATATACAAATATTTTAATATTAAAATATACTCTTTCTTGAACGGAACCATAATAAAAATTGAACGAATCTAGGCTTTTCAATGACACCTTGCCGAAAATTGAAATAATATAGCCTCTTCAATGGTGCCTTATGGGTATGTGCAGGATCATCATGGAAAAAACAGGCCCTTAAGTGGCAATGAAAATTCAGAAAAATGACAACTTGACATAAAAATTTATATAAGTTATCTATATTATTTCAAAAATATGTAAGAATAGAATCTATGGAAAATTGAATGTAGTTTCTAAACTACTAATTTTTTTATTTTTTTTAAAAGTCTATTTGGTGAAAATTTGAAATTTCAATGCAATAGTACTTAAATTTCAGGGAAAAGATAAGAAGTAGGTGTCTGTCTGACCACCCTAACCACAATAAAATGATAATATTTTTTTATAATATTTTAGATATAAGTAGAGGACTCATGTCCAGATGTGGATAATATATTTTTTGTAATTTTTCCAAGTAATTAATTATGAATTTTTATTACAACTTTTAAAAAAATATAAAAATTAAAAGTGTTCAACACCTTAATCCTTGGTCAAACTTCATGAAATTCATTTTTTTAATCCCATAGTATGTGAAGCTATGAATGTGACGATGATTTGATTCAAAAAATATGATACCGCTTGAAATATAGATGTTTTCAATCACCATCAATCAGATTCCTACCGGCATCGAGGAAATTTCAATCTCTATCAATAATTTATTAAATTCAAAGTAAAGAATATCCCTATAGCCAGGAAAGTCGGAGAGTCTCTATAAACCCTTTTCGCTTGATCATCTGCTAAAAATAAGTCATCACCATGGACATGAAGTCTAGAAAACAAGGTAAGTTGTCAAACATGTTTTTTGTGTTGACTTCTTAGGATTGGCATGTCCAAGCCAAATACCAAAGCAAGCCCGAGGCTAATCCCTGGGAAATAAATTTTGTGTCAAAAATATCGGATATCCGTTTCAAATCAGATATCCGTTTTGAATCGAATATCTGATTCGGTTTATATATGATTTTAAAAAATGTTATACACTTTATAATATATGATTTATAAAATGTAATAAATATTTTATAGTTATTTTACACATATTCCAGTTTAGAATATACAACCTTAGTTTATAATTTTAATATATAATATATTATATTATTATGTATAATATTTAAAATAAGAAGTTGAAAGGTTTCGTATTTCTTAGTTAATGCATATATACATACTAATATATAAAATATTATATAACTAATTAATATTACTACCATGTAAAATATTTAAATATTATCTTTTTCCTCTCCTCCCATTATTCCTCCCACTCTCTCTCTCTCCTCTCTGAATCTCCTTCTTCCCCTTCCCTCCCTCCCCTCCCAACTCTCTCTCTCTCTCTCTCATCTCTCCCTCCTACCCCCTCTCCCTCTCTCAAGGACCTCTCTCTCTCACTCACTCCTATGTCTCTCCAATCTACCCTTAGCCCTCTACCCTTAAACCTTAAATCCTTAAACCCTTAAACCCTCTACCCTCTATCTCTCTCCCACTCCCTCCCTCTCTCTCTCTCTCTCAAGACTCCCTCATACCCTAGTGTAGGAGCACCTAAGAAACACTAGGCTATGGGTATTCTAGGATAAATTTAGTGTAAATGCTTTTCTAAGAAGGTCATGTTGACCATTGGAATTTGAGTTAGAGTGTTTTCTTGTTTTGATCCGGAGTGATCAGGAGGGAGTTTGTAACTCATGTTTCTTAGTTGTTTAGGAGTTAGCAATAATTGGAAAAGGTGGCAAAATGGGACATTTTGCACCTTTTGCCACTTGATTTTGGAAATGTCCGAACCAAGGGATTGGTAACTACCTTGGAGAGGAGTTATAAGGAGTTGCTTGAGCTGAGAGTTAGGTTGGTTGGTTTTTGGATTTGTAATAATTTCATGGAGTGCAATTAAGACTGTGAAATTGAAGAACATCTGGTTTTTGGCTTTGGATTTATGCATTGATGGTTTGATCAGATGTTGAGAGTAGAGTAGGTAGTCTAATTCCTTTCCAGGCATTGCTTAGTTTAGTAGTTAGCTTGTTGCATCGGTTCAAGCATTTGTTTTTTCTAGGTTAATTCTTTTCTTGCAATTTTTGTTTTGATTGTCAGACCGGAAAAGATGGAGCTCTAGACCGTGTTTCCCCTGTACCTGGTGTATGGGTTCTTGGTAACAAAGGATAGACTCCATGATTGTACATAAGGTAGAGGTAGGAGTCCTTAGGAGTCAGGAATCCATGACAAAAGACTGTTCCTAGGCGAGCTTGGCAGTGCCCAGCTAGGACAGTCAAAGAGCGCAGAGCACTAAGGTTGCAGGGGTGCCAATCTCCTGGTGTACCACAGTGTGGAGAGGATGTGGATTGCCTTGCAGAGGCTTGGCAACAAGAAGGAGGCTTAACATAGACCGAGAAGTGGCAAACAAACTGACTGATCTCAAGGAGGTCAGAAATTGGCTTAAAACAAGCCTAAAAGTGCTAAGTTCATGGCTAGGGCAGTGTACGGACAGTACAGGCTCCAAACCCCGAAAATCTTCAAGGTGTGGGCATAGGAAACACAAACCTCAAGAAAAGATCCTAGGTCATTTAGAGGTTTTTGGAGTGGTTTCCACTTTTCTCGGGTTAGGAGACCTAATTGGGGCTCAAGGGCTAGTAGCCTTTTTAACCCTAGAAGAGGGTTTGGTGAGAGCGATGGAAAATTGGAGATTGGTGGATGATCAAGAACCCTAGGGGGGATGGTCTTGAAGCCATGGGATACATCACACACCCCTGCATCGAATTAGTGAAGGTTGGAGATTTAGCTAGCCTTTAGGAAGATTAAGGGCTAAGGAGAGAATGAAAAAGAGAGCACCAAGATTGGCTTGGTTAGGGAAATTGAGATAATAGTAGGGTTGGCTAGGAGAACCAGGGGTGCCTAACAAGTATTAGGGCCTATAGGTTAAGGTGGTGGAGAGTGACACCAAAGGGGTTCGCCAAGGTGAGACCCAGAGCATGGAACAGTGAGTGTTCCATCCAACCCTACCCTATCATATTGGTATCAGAGCAAGCAAAAGATTTGGGAAGAATCTTGTATGTCAAACCTTGAATCTAGTGGTTCTACCATCATGGTGACAAATGCTGAATTGGCCAAGATGGTCGAAGAAAAAGAGGAAGACAATAAGTTGTTAAAAGAAAGAATAGACCAACTTGAGAAAGAATTGAATAATGTGCAGTTGGAAGGAAGGGTACCAAAGAAAGAAGAGGTTGCAGAGGAAGATAAGATCCCCAAACTTGACCTTGTTTTGGAAGAAGAGCCTTTCTTGAAGGCATTAAAGGATTTGAGTGGAAAAGGACTTGAAGGCATACCGTTGTTTAGTGGAAAAATGGAAGCTGATTTAGTTGTGGATTGGATAGAGGGAATGGAAAACCATTTTGAGTGTGATGGGGTCATAGAAGCATAGAAGGTAAAGGTGGCCAAGTCAAGACTAAGAGGTTCTGCCTTGACATGGTGGAAGTTCATTCAGACAGAGAGGGAAAAGGAAGGCAAGCAGCCTATCTCAACTTGGAAAGGAATGGTTACCAAAGTGAGGGAAGCATACATACCAGATGATTATGAGATTTAGTTGCACAAGAAAAGACAAAGTTTGAGGAAAAGAGACCAAGATGTGAACACTTACACTGAGGAGCTTCAAAAACTGTGTATGAAGTCTAATGTGACAGAGGATGAAAGTCTTAAGGTGGCTAGATACCTTAACGGTTTGAAATGGAACATCCAGGAAGAGATGACTCTTCTAAGTCCCAAGACAGTGCACCAATGCTATCAATTGGCTATTAAGATTGAGGAAAGAAGCAAGAGGAAGCAAGACCAGGCTTCTAAGGGCAGAGGCAAAGGCGGAGATCAAAGAGATCAAAGAGGATAGGGAGGTGGCTACCAAGGTAGAGGCAATGACCAAAGAAACCAAGGAGAGTTTATATCCAAAGATCATGGAAATGAAACACCTTCTAGAGGAGGGTATAACAGAGGTAGAGGACCTCAAGGAGGTTCAAATAGAGGGAGAGGAGCAGGCAAGAGCAATTCTTACTTTGCTAATATGAAGTGTTACCATTGTGGACAAGTAGGACATCCAGCTTATAGGTGCCCGGAGAAAGCATCTTCATCAAGCAATGAGAAGAGAGTGGCTTATGCACAAGAGGACACCATGAGTCCTAAGTCACCTGAGGTCAGTCACATTGAATTTGAGATGGGAGAGAATATGATGTTTAGAAGAGTGTTGATCAGACAACTGGTCAAGGAAGAACCAAAACAAAGAAGAGCTCTATTTAGAGTGAAGTGCAAGATACTTGGTAAAGTATGCAAGGTCATTATAGATTCAAGTTCAACAGACAATATCATCTCAGAAGAAGTAGTAATGAAACTGAAAATGAAAAAGGTACCCCACACTAACCCCTACAAGGTAACATGGCTCAACAAAGGGCAGAGTGTTCTTGTGAATGAGCAAGTAATGGTGGAGTTTTCCATTGGAGGGTATAAGGATAAGTTAGTTTGTGATGTTTTACCCATGGATGCATGCCATCTACTATTGGGGAGACCATGGCAGTATGATAGAAGTTCCATGTATGATGGGAAAGAGAATAGCATTTCCTTTGAGAAGGATGGGAAGACTTTCAAGTTGCAGTCACTGTCAGAAGAAGAAGAGGGACAGTCAAAGACACCAAGTGTCATGTTGAGTAGTGGGAAGGAGTTCCTAACAAATCCTACATCAAGGGGGTGAAGGATATGGTTATGTTACAACCCAAAGAAGAAGACAAGGATGAAAAAAGACAGCCATACCCGTAGTAGTCCTAAAGTTATTGGATCGGGCTTCATGAGACGTGATGGTGCACCTCAAGAACTCTACCACCAAAGGAGAAACATGTCGCACCTGACACTCTGCGCTCCTCAGTAGCCCCGCCTCCTCCTGTCAGCTACGGCCGAAGTTCCATTCTAACGAGGAAGCTGAAAAGTTTTGCCTCGTCAGACGCAAGACCATACCAAGCAAAAAGACGGAGTCTGCAGTTGCAAACCATGGAGGTAAAACGTGCTGGTGTTATGCACTGATTCTAGAGCAATAAACAGGATCACCATTAGGTATAGGTTCCCTATTCCTAGAATTGAAGACTTAATGGATTGTCTTGGAGGAGCTCAATACTACACAAAGTTGGATCTCAAGAGTGGATACCATCAGATCAGAATTAAGGATGGTGATGAGTGGAAAACAACATTTAAGACAAATGATGGGTTATATGAATGGAGAGTGATGCCATTTGGTCTCTCCAATGCCCCTAGCACATTCATGAGGCTCATGAATGAAGTGCTTAAAGAATTTACAAGGATATTTGTAGTGGTATACCTTGATGACATCCTCATATTCAGCAAGACAACAAAAGAGCATTTAAAACATGTGGAGTTGGTTCTTAGAAGGTTGCAAGAGGAGAAGTTGGCAATCAATTTAGAGAAGTGTGAGTTCTTTAAGCAAGAGCTTGTATATTTGGGTTTTGTAGTGTCCAAGGGATCATTGAAGATGGATCCAAGCAAGGTGGAAATATCCTAAACTAGCCTACACCAACCACCGACTAAGCGTAAGAAGTTTCCATGGATTGGCTTAGTTTTACGTAAAATTCATAAGGAACTTTAGGTATATGTGCACCACCCTATATAAAATCAAGGTGTTTAAAACTAAGTTTGTGTGGACTCAAGAAGCTGAGAAAGGATTTGAGAAACTGAAACAAGAGGTGGCAACTCAACCTATTCTCTTATTACCTAGTTTTGACAAATTGTTCACTATTGAATGTGACGCAAGTGGAGTGGCAAATGGAGGAGTACTAAGTCAAGAGGGCAGGCCTATATCCTTCTTTAGTGAGAAGCTCAATGAAGCAAAGAAGACGTATTCAACCTATTACTTAGAGCTTTATGCTTTGGTTCAGCCACTTAGGAAGTGGAGGCATTACCTTCTACCTAAGGAATTTGTAGTCTTTACCGACAATCAGACACTTAGCTACATGAATACCCAAGAGAAGTTGAGCAATAGACACTTGAAGTGGATGGAATACATCCAAGCTTTTACCTTCACCATCAAGCACAAGAAGGGACAACTAAACAAAGTAGTAGATGCATTGAGTAGGAGGTTGTTGACAGTGCAAGAGATACAAGTGAAGAGCATAGGGATTGACAGTTTTAAAGATCTCTATGGGGAAGATGATGAATTTTCAGAGGTCTATAAGGTATGTTCTAACTTTGAGAACCATTTCCATAGCCAATACTTAGAGTATACATTGCAAAGTGGGTTATTTTTTAAAGGAAATCAGTTATGTGTTCCAAGAGGGTCAATGAGGGAAAATCTCATTCAGGAAAAGCATAATGGAAGTCTTAGTGGACATTTTGGCATCAACAAGACTTTAGAACTAGTGCAAAGATTCTATTGCTGGCCTAAGTTGGCAAGAGATGTTAGAAAGTATGCGGAACAATGTGTTGTGTGTATGAAAGCTAAGGGAGGAGCTAGTAATGCTAGTCTATATCAACCCCTACCCATTCCTAATAGACCATGGGAGTGTGTAAGCATGGATTTTGTGGTAGGCCTTCCTAAGACCAAGAGTGGTTTTGACAGTGTCTATGTAGTAGTGGACATATTTAGCAAAATGAGTCATTTTATCCCTTGCAAAACTACTCATGATGCTAGTTACATAGCTCATCTCTTCTTCAAGGAAGTTGTAAGGATCCATGGATTGCCTTTGAGCATTGTTTTAGACAGGGATGTGAAGTTCATGAGTCACTTTTGGAAGACTCTATGGAGTAGATTCGGTACCAACTTGTCATTTGGATCAGCTTACCATCCTCAGACTAATGGTCAAACAGAGGTGGTTAATAGGGTGCTAGGTAACCTTCTAAGGTGCCTAACTAAGGAGTATGGACAGACATGGGATATGGTTATCTCACAAGCTGAGTATGCTTACAATGATAGTGTGAACCGGACCACAGGGAAGAGTCTTTTTGAAGTTGTGTATGGGATGCACCCAAGAGGCATATGTGAGCTCAAAGATCTTGAGCTATGGAACATAGAAGTGGACATGCAAAGGACTTCAGTCAAACCATGAAAGAGATTCAGGAGCAGGTGAAGAAGACAGTCACCGAGGCTACAAAAAAGTTCAAGGAGAAGGTAGATTTGTCAAGGAAGGATGTGCAATTTGCAGTAGGAGACTATGTCATGGTCCACCTTAACAAGTCAAGGTTGTAGAAGGGAATGTCAACCAAGTTGCAAATGAAAAGAGTAGGACCATGCAAGATATTAGCCAAGTATGGTAAAAATGCATACAAGTTAGAGTTACCTACCGGTTTAGGAATCTCACCAATTTTCAATATAGCTAACTTGATCAAGTACAAGGGTTTAGTCAATGATGTAGATCAAAACAGTAATGAGATCTTCAAGGACATCAGCAATATATCCTTACCTAATCAAGACAAGCCTTAGGTAGAGAAGATCTTGGAGTCAAGAGTGAAGAAGGCTACAAGACACAAGGTATACATGGAGCATCTTGTCAAATGGAGGAATAACCATGAATCTGAGGCTACATGGATGGATGAAGCTCAGCTCAAGAGGCAGGGCATAGATGTGTCATTACCCTCTCCTAACATTCCTTAGAGTTTGTGTAGAGGGGGGAGAATGGTGCAGGAGCACCTAGGAAACACTAGGCTATTAGTAGTCTAGGATAAATTTAGTGTAAATTCTTTTCTAAGAAGGTCATGTTGACCATTGGAATTTGAGTTAGAGTGTTTTCTTGTCTTGATCAGGAGTGATCAGGAGGGAGTTTGTAACTCATGTTTCTTAGTTGTTTAGGAGTTAGCAATAATTGGCAAAGGTGGAAAAATGGGACATTTTGCACCTTTTGCCACTTGATTATGAAAATGTCTGACCCAAGGGATTGGTAACTACCTTGGAGAGGAGTTATAAGGAGTTGCTCGAGCTGACAGCAAAGTTAGTTGGTTTTTGATTTGTAATAATTTCATGGAGTGCAATTAAGACTATGATATTGAAGAACATCTTCTGGTTTATGGTTTTCGATTTATGCATTGATGGTTTGATCAGATGTTGAGAGTAGAGTAGGTAGTGTAATTCCTTTTCAGGTATTGCTTAGTTCAGTAGTTAGCTTGTTGCATCGGTTCAAGCATTTGTTTTTGCTAGGTTAATTCTTTTCTTGCAATTTCTGTTCTGACTGTCAGACTGGCAGAGATGGAGCTCTAGACCGTGTTTCCCCTGTACCTGGTGTATGGGTTCTTGGAAACAGAGGCTAGACTCCATGATTGTACATAAGGTAGAGGTAGGAGTCCTTAGGAGTCAGGAATCCATGGCAAAAGACTGTTCCTAGGCGAGCTTGGCAGTGCCCGGCTAGGACAGTCAAGGAGTGCAGAGCACTAAGGTTGCAGGGGTGCCAATCTCCTGGTGTACCATGGTGTGGAGAGGATGTGGATTTCCTTGCAGAGGCTTGGTAACAAGAAGGATGCTTAACACAGACCGGGAAGTGGCAAACAAACTGATTGATCTCAAGGAGATCAGAAATTGGCTTAAAAAAAGCCTAAAAGTGCTAAGTTCATGGCTAGGGCAGTGTACGGACAGTATAGGCTCCAAACCCCGAAAATCTTCAAGGTGTGGGAATAGGAAACACAAACCTCAAGAAAAGATCCTAGGTCATTTAGAGGTTTTTGGAGTGGTTTCCACTTTTCTCAGGTTAGGAGACCTAATTGGGGCTTAAGGGCTAGTAGCCTTTTAAACTCTAGAAGAGGGTTTGGTGAGAGCAATGGAAAATTGGAGATTGGTGGATGATCAAGAACCCTAGGGGGATGGTCTTGAAGCCATGGGAGACATCACACACCCCTGCATCGAATTAGTGAAGGTTGGAGATTTAGCTAGCCTTTAGGAAGATTAAGGGCTAAGGAGAGAATGGCAGAGAGAGCACCAATATTGGCTTGGTTAGGGAAATGGAGATGATAGTAGGGTTGGCCAGGAGAACCAGGGGTGCCTAACAAGCATTAGGGCCTATAGGTTAAGGTGGTGGAGAGTGACACCAAAGGGGTTCGCCAAGGT
>VDFB02274459.1:0-11972 GCA_007258455.2 Sequoia sempervirens | reverse complement strand
AAATAATAAGCAATTTTTTATGGAATGGAAAAGAGAATAAGAAAAAAAATGTACTTTTGGCTTGGGAGAAGGTCTACAAACCCAGACTTTGTGGCGGATTTGGGGTCAAAGACTTGGTTGTTTAGAATGTGGTGTTGGTGGCCAAACTGTCTTGGAAGATCTCTTCGTCTCCTGACTCAAATTGGTATAAAATTATGCAAAATAAATATCTTAACTCCAATGATAGGTCTCATATGTTTACTATTTTTAATCCTCCCTTTGGTTCTTGCATGTGGAATTTTATAATTAAATGTAGGGAGATCATCACTTCAAACTTGACTTGGGTTATTAATGATGGTAAGACATGCAATTTTTGGAGTGACTCTTGGAATGAATTCAAGGTATTGGAGAGGAGAAATGATCTATATTATACAAGATATTTTTTATTAGAAAATTGGGGCTTAAAAGTTGAATACTAGTTTGAAATTAGTTGAGTCAATAATTTTCCTCTTGTTAATTGGAAATATTTTTCTCCTTGTCCCTTCCCGAAATCTCAAAATTTCACTTTGAGGAACATTCTTTATGAAAGGAAAATATTTTTCTTTGGAATAAAGGATGAGTTAAGTTGGTTAGGTTCAAAATTTGGAAGTTACTCAGTTAAATAAGGTTATAAAAATAAGCATTCCCTTGTGTCATTTAGAACCAGGCTTCAAAATCTATGTTGGGATAATTCATGCCTTCCTAAGACTAGGTCATTTTCTTGTTTATTAGTGCAAAAAGAAGTTTTAATTAGGGAAAGGATGGAAGGGTTTGGTATTGTGAAATTTAAAATGTCCTTTGTGTAAGGATGCTAGGGAATCCTTGGATCATCTTTTCCTTCATTTCAATTTTGCTTCTAGATGTTGGAATAGCTTTGGGATCATCTCCAATGGAAAAGTGCTTTCCTTAATTCCCTTTCTTAGTTGTTTTCAAGCTAGCATATTCTTTTCTAAAATTCCACCTTCAGATGTTTATGGAAAGTTTATCCTTCTCTTCTCATGTGACACATTTTGTGAGAGAAAAACTACATGATCTTTAAAAATATTGAGAGCTCTTGGGATTGAGTGATTTATAAGCAAGAGCTAGCAATGAGTGAAAAATTGATGTCTTTTATTTCTTTGATCATCAACAAGATAAATTTTTTTCTTCTTGGGATAGTTTTTTCTTCAAAAAGTAGTCACTTTTGAAGATCCCATATGTATCTTGGTGCTATCAATAGTAAGAATGCTATTAATTGATTAGGGATAAAATGGACTCTTCATGACATAATCTTTATTAAAATAAGATTTAATGAGATCTCTAAGGGTAATTCAAGCATGTCTAGGGCTGGTTGTGTGGTTAAGGACCATAAAGGTAGAATATTATTAGTTGTAACTAAAAAATGGCCATTAGGTACAAATAATGAGGTAGAAATATGGGAATCAGTTTAGCATTAAGAGGAAAATTCCCCAAGGTAGTGATTAAGGAGGACTTGATGATATTTATTAATGCATTAAAAGTAAAAATTTAAACTCTTGGACTTGCATAGAAGCATGATGGATCCAATTTGGAATTATTTGTCACTCTTTGAATTATTTGAAGTTAAACATTATTTCTATGAGGCTAATGGTGTTGCACATAGACTTCCGAACTTAACATTGGAGAAGGATTTGGATGATGTGGTTCTTTCCATGTTAGCTTAAAATGAGATAAAAAGTTGGTGTCAACATGGCCTCCATTTTGGATGATCTCATTAGATTGGCAAGTTTATTTTTGATAAGTGGGCTCATCATTATTTGTATTAATCCTTGTTTCTAGATTTTAAGTGTAAGTACAGGCTGCTCAAGTTGGTTGAGCCTTGCATGATTAATGTTTAATATTGAGTATTTCTTGGTAGTTGTTTCCTCCCTTGCTGAGGATTTAATCCATGTGTAATATATTTTTTTTATTGAATTAATACAAATAAAATACAATAATAATAAGACAGCCAAAAGGTTACCAAGAGGGAGAAGTTACATAATAGTCCAGAAAACTAAACTAACAGAACTAACAACCTTAGACATAAGAAATGGTCGTTCAGAACATAATACATCGACATTGAACAATAGTAGGAAAATCCATAATCATAATCTAAAATTTTAACATATGTTGTAGTTGTTTGTAATATATTACATCCTCTTTGTGTAGCTATAGGATTTGGTGGCATGAATTTTTGTAAGTTTAAATTTTGACCATAATGCATTTCATGTGTGTGCATTGAATATATTGATCACTATTTGATATTATTTCCTATGTCTTTCCTTCAAAAAGAAAATTTTGTGTCTATTTTTCTTCCTTTGGGTTAGTGTTCATGGAGTTCTCCTTTTAAATTTATTTACCAAGATGATTTTGGGAGTATGAGGACTCACATTCTTTTGACTGGGAGAAGCTTGATTAGGTTTTCCCCATTCCTTGTTCATAGGTGTAACTCATTGTAAAGAAATTGTGGGCAGTAATTGGTTAATTTCCATCCACAATGATCTTCCCTTTGAGGTTGCCTTTTTTTTCTTTCTAATAACATGGATATTGTTTGGTGTATGCAAAAGGTTCTCCCTCTCTTATTTGGAGGAACTTCTAGACAATTACAAATTTAATCATGGTGATGTGCTAGTGAGTGGTATCTTCCCTAAATCTAATTTTCTAATCTCCTCGATCTGCTTGTTGGTCCTTCTAACAATGACCATAGGTTTGGTCAGTGATTTTATTTTCAAATCCTTCCTTTTTTTGAATTATATAAGGCTATATTTTGGTGAAGATCTCTTCTTGTACGTATTAAATCTATTGAATTCCATTCATTTCTTGTTCAAATATGTTGAGGAAGTTTTATATCTTGAGGTTCTTGTTTTTGCTCATTTTGATTCTGCAAGCTCTAGTGGGAGCTATTTAGGTTAATCTTCATTGCTCTATCACTACTTTTTTCAAATTCCTTGTAATTATGATTTGTTTTTTTGTCTAGTCTTTTTGTTATCCCCTGCTTGAGTGAATAATTGTCCCTGAATTACAAAGCTTTGTTTTTAATATAAAATAGTGGCTTTGCCACCTTTATTAATAAAAAACTATTTATTTTCTTTATTTATTTGTTTTAAATTTTATTTTAATTATTTGGTATGAATAAAATAAATTTATTATTATTATTATTATAATTGATTATTAATATCACTATTTGATAACTAAGTTAATATCATATTAATTTAATAATCATTTTCCCTTAGTAAATTATTATCATCAAATAATCATTTTTCTAACTTAAGTATACATTTTTAATGTGTTGAGGAGAGGGTCATGACACTAAATCTTAGATGTAAGACCTAACAAGCATAACATAAGACGTTTAGGAATTATATGTATAAGCCCTTTTGGAATATTATAAATTATTCTCTCTATAAATCTTCCACTTGTAAGAGCATTGTGTTAGATAAGGCTTGCTGATGAGTTTTTTTGCACATTCACAACATAGACAAAGTAACAAAGTACCCTATCTCTTGAAAGGAAACCTGTTGTGTAGTTTTCGCACACACGCCCCGCTGAAAGCAGGGACCCCCTTTCGCTTTGGTTTTGGTGTTTTGGCCTTTTCTTTTTGAGGTTTTATCTTCCCTAGGCATGTGCTTAAATTGTTTATTTTGATTGCCTAAGTGTTTCCCCCAGGTTATTCATTGAAAATCTTAAGTTCTGGATGAATTTCGGGCTTTTGCTCGGATTCAGGATTTTGCCAGCTCGGCCCATTTCTTCTCGATCTTGTTGGATTCTAGTTGACCGTTACCGGAATTTTGGCCCTATCAACGAGACAATTCTTGATTCACTGTTGTCGACTAATTCCTTTATTGGTCTTATCGATTGCATTAATGGTTTCAGATGCTTGTAGCTAGATTTACTTCCACTGACTTCAACGGCCATGTTCACTTTATTTTTCGTGTCATCCAGCCCAGAACGCGCCCTTAGAGTTTTGCACTTTGAATTGTTACGCTTCGGCTTAGTTGTTCGGTGGGATCCATTATGGACGCGCTTCGTGCCTTCCCGCCACCACAGACCCCATTGAGCTTCAAGGTTGCTACTTTGAGATCAATTCCCTAGCGGCGGCGTCCTGACGCTCGCTTTGAATTGAATTTGAAACGAAATACTGCATTGCGGTATTGTATCTGAATGGGCCAATATTTCGTTAGGGTTGGTCTCAAGATAATCCTTTGTCATCTCCCAAGTGGGTTTTGAGTTCATGTGTCCATATGCATTTTAATGAATCTTTCCTGAGAGTAATTAGTAAACCCTAGTGATGACTCAATAGTGGAAACAACTAAATTATGAGCTTGCCTGTGTGCTAATGGCGGATGAATAGGTTTCGGACCTAGGGCAGTGCCATGTCAGGTGATTTCGTCTTAAGATTGACCTACAATACAAAGAAAATTCATGAAAGGTCCGTCCCCGACTTGCCCTAGGTTAAAGTTTTCGAAATCCATAGTTGGTTCGGTTGACCGATGAAACGTGACCGCATCCCTTCCGGATTCCCTTCGCTGGGACCATTCGAGATCGCTGGGATATCATATCAACCACCTTGAGGTTCACCAAAGTGGTCTTCCTAGGTTCATGTTGAATCGTCGTGACACTATTGTTTTTACATCGATGAAATCTTGTATGCATATCAGTCGACAAGACCCTTGCTTTCGCCGAGACCTCACTCCATAAGAAAATGTCTCATCGACATGCTAGTTCATGTTCGCTTTCGGCAAGACAAACCCTGTCGCCAGGAGGTCATAGCGGGATCCAGTGGCTTTACCGATATTCCTTTTTTTTGCCAAGACATCCGTCCTTCGGTGAGACCTCCCACCGAGCACTTTTGCTTTCATCGAGCTCTGTTCTTTTAGTCGTTGTAACCCTTCGAGGTTGGTGAGATTTCATGTAGATCTTTCTGTGTCACGCCGAATCCCTTCTTGGGTTTGCATTTGGTCGCCTAGACACTACAATTCTCACGCCAAAGTCTTTCTGTCGGCAAGACAAACCTCATCGCCAAGAGCTCATAGCGGGCTCCTTTCATCTTGCCGATCTTCAGAAACGCCACGAGACTTCTGGGTGAGACCTTCACCAAGAAGGTCCTACTTTGACGAAGGACCTTCTATCGAGGAGCACATTCATGCTTCCGAATGAGACTCTCCCCTCATGTGATGTTACAATCGGAACCACTAAGTCTTAGCCAACCCACCTTGACTTCATGGCACTCTTGTCACCAGACTCTAAAATGGGCGCTCTGCGTCGTAACTCACGCTCCTGGGAAATCACTGCCTGGAATTTTAAGATTCCGGATTGCCGCCGAAGCCCGATTTCTTCAAATTTTACCGCTCTACTTTTCTCGGTCTCCCTATCCGCTTCGCTGAATCCATCTCTGGCAGATTTTCCCAAAAGTTGATGAAACATAAAGAAACATGAGATAATTGGATCTGTTTACAATTTATGATGCATTTGATGATTATTCCATGTCATATTTGGATCTCCCATGTGAATTTATTGATGGAAAATGATCAAGTTTAATGATTAAGTAGGCATTTCCAGGTTATTTTGTTGGAATCCAATCAGTCTAGAATTTCCCAGAATTCCTCTCTGTCTTAGATTCCGCGGATGGTGTTGAAACCCAAAATGTGTTATGGTCATTCTATATGAGATTTAATGACACCTTGACTATATGAGATGCATCCTAACAGTGTTTTGATGAATTAACATGGCTCTTTCCTGATTTTTACTATGATTTTCATGTTGAATGCAGGCTGAGTCAAGCAAGGTAGCAGCTGCGTCTTCATTGTCTGATGTACAGAGGGTTAAGCTAGACATTAAGAGCAAGGTCCCTGAGAGTAAGATCACTTTTGTCTGGTCAGAAGTCACTGATACAAATGTTGGCATATGGGATTATGAAGAATTTAAAGAAAGAATGGCGGTTGAGAATCCTCCTTTGGTGACTAGAAGGATGATGGAATCAGGATTGTCACATGTTGTTGGTTTCCCTTCTATGGTGCAATGCTATGAGCTAGTCTTGGAGTGTGCAAGGCACTATGACAGTAATACACATGATAATTGGTCCTCAAGGGAGACCTGTTGCAAATCTCAACCTGGTCTCGATTTCCCAAACCTTTGATATTCCAGACTGGTCTCATGTGGTGGGATTCACCATTGAGACAGCTCAGGAGTTCTACGATGACCAGACTGTGAAGTCACATCAGCTAATCAACCCCTGGCTGGAGAAGCCCAAGTCTCACTACTCCAAATTGCCAAAGCAGCGTTCAGAGAAAAATTCAAGAGGGAGTACTATGATGCCATCACCTTTCTTAGTAGGGTGGTTGGTTTGAAGAATGCTGGTACATTTGAGAACTGGATGTGGCATGCGATTGCAAGGATGGAACAAGAGAAAATTAATTACCATTGGGAAGGGGTCATCAGCCAAGTAATTCACAAACAATTGTCCAATGTGTTGCAAACAAAGACCTTCACAATGACCTCATATTTGGTCTATGCACTGGCTAGATTCCATCCCTATAGAGGATTGGACACAAAAGGAATTTTCGGAGAGGATATCATTTATGAAGTTTTCCCTCAGTTGTATTTAGGAAGCTCAAACCACAGGAGGGAAAATGATGCATTTACCATGCATATTACCAGAATGCTTCAGGAAGCAGAGCATGTCAGAATTTCAGATCAAGCAAAGGAGCTCATCAAGAAATATGGAGCTTGGTTTATTCAATTCCCAACCTTCTACATTCAGATTGATGGCTGCCAAAGGGCCCCATACAAACTTCCAAGGTATCCCACTGACCACATTATATTGTTGGAAGTAACAAGACAAATTTGTGATTTTGATGCCACTGTCAAGAAGGACAAACAAAGACAGGGTTTGGTGGGGATTTTCCCCTAAGAATTGGCACTGGAGAGGTTTTCCCTTCCATTGGCTCTGCCCAGGCTTCAGAAGAAGAAATGAGTACTCTTGGTTTGCCTTTCCACTCCAAGAGATCCAGATTTGACATCACAGGAGAAGCTCAAAAGAAGGCCAGTAGAGAATATAGCCATAAGGTTAATTTAGAGGACTACTGGGCCAATTGTGGTGATGAATATGAGGTCAGAAAGAAGAAATTCTCCTGAATTCCAGTTGATGCAGTCCGATTATATAATGTAAGGGCAGTGCCTAATCAATTGGAGGATGATGGGAACTTAATTCAGGATCATGCCTATGAGGCAGTAAAAGATAGGCTGATTGGTGATATAGACTGGTTAGAGGAGGAGCAAACATAACTAAGGCAATTGATGGATCCAGTTCTCAAATTCACTAGGATGTGGCTGAAGCACAAAATCTGGGAGTTGGAGAATAATGGTGTACAATGCACCTATGCCCTAATGGGGGACTTAGATTCCCATTCTACTTCTGAAGAATCCACTGAGCAGGATCCCAAGGGAAAACTGGACTCTCCTATCAAAATTAAATCTAAAGGTGTTCAAGAGGAAGAAGCCCAGGGAGTAGAAAAATAGAGGAAGCCAAAGGCCAAGAAGAGAACAAGGACTAAGAAGCCTGAGCAGAAAGAGACCGAAAAATAGAATCCTGAGGCTGATGATCTTGTACCCAAGAGGAGGAGGAGAATTGTAAAATTATCAAAGAAGGTAAGCTCCAAGATTGCAGAAGAGGTAACTTCCCCGCCAGTGGTGAATGTAGAAAGTTCAGAGGAGAAAGCAAAGGCATATACAAGGAGGTCTAGGACTCCTTCTCCTAGGGACAGTGTGTCTAGGACTGACCTACCTCTGGTGGTTTCTCATGAGGAGTAGCAGGATGACATCCCTCCCGCTCATGAAGTTCAAAGTAAACCCGGCGAAACTAAAAAAGTTGATGAACATCTAGACACTGAGGGAGAGGAATTCCATGAGGGAGAACTCTACAGTGCAGAGGTAGAAATTGAAAAAGAAATGCAATTTCCGTTGGTTACATATGCCGAGTCACTAGTTAAGAATGAGGTAGTTGAATCTCCTCCAAGGGAGGAAGAAGCAGAAAAGGTTCCCTCGCCTACACATGAGGAGGAACATGTTGAAGAAGAAGAGAGGAATAAAGATGAGGCACCTAAGGGTCAACAAGAAGAGGAAAAAAAAGCTGAGGTGCAATTGGAGCCTGCTGTTCCAGAATGGCTGGACAAAGAGATAAAGAGAAACAGGTTGTGGTAGAAAACAGTCCACCGAATTGGGATGCACTGCTAGCCGTAACTGGAAAAGATAAAGGTAAGAAGAAGGCTAGAGTGATCTCAAGGGTTGAAAGGGATGAAGCGCATAACAAAGTTGTTCACATCGCCACCCCTACTCCAGACAAAGATAAAAATGATGTGGTCGAAAAAGATTATAGTGTTCGGACTTTCAATCTAGGACCTACATTAGTTGAGTAGGATATTGAAGACTATGAGGTCTCCAGTACAGTTATTGTAGATCAATTGAGGAAGGAAATGAAGACCAAGTAGGAACTTAAGAGAGAAAATGAAAATCTCAAGAAATGCTTGGAGGAATTAATGAAGCCACTGCGGTCCATTAATCCTTCTTCCTCTGCTACAAACCTCTACCTCAGGAGACCATAACCGAGTTAGAAAAGATGAAAGCGTCCACTATTGCCACTAAAAGTTGGTTGAAAGGGGTGCAGGTAAAAGGTGATGAAGCTATCAAGGAGATCCTGTCAATAGGAAAGGATGTTGTCAGGGAAACTGAGTGGTTGAAGGCTGTGTTGGCACAGGATAAGGAAGATACAGATCTTCTTCTATAGAAAACCATGACTATAATGGAGTAAACCTGAGATGGATTGGTGAGTGACATGATCCTTCCTTCTTCTAGAGCTGCCGAACCATGGGAATGGTTTGAGGTGTTGCAAATTAGGCAAAAGGTGTTGAAGAAGATTTACAAACACATTAAACGACACCCTAGGCTGAATTGTCTACAATGAGAACACCATTACTTTCTTCAAGACAATAGCCGGGGATGAAGGAAGATCACTCCCGAATATTTGAGTTTGGAACAATTGAGAAGTTGGTGGCAAGATGTTTATGCACCACTTGATGATGGCTCTGTTTCTGAGCACTAGCTGGATGATGCAGCCACCTACCTTGCAGTCATTGATAACTATTTGGTGTATAAAGCGGATTGGGATAAGTCGGTCAAACACTCAAGGGACGAGATTGCGTCCATCGAAAGATGAATTAGGGTTTTTCCCTTGCCACCAGTCGCTAGCCTGGATGAGACGTTCTTGAAAGTACGTGAAGTGTTGGGTCTAAATACGGATAATAGGGAAGGGAGCTAATGATGGGCTGCAGTGCAATTTTTTCTGCTCTATTATCTTCCCACGCATTGTCCGAGCTGCGGATCTCAGGCCGACTTGGACGGGATGTGCATTTAATGCCTATTTGACCCATTTTGAAGACTCTCTTGGCCAGGTTATTGTGCCGAGTTATTGCTGTGAAACCCTTGCTTGGCCGATGGGTTTCTGGGGAATTCTATATATTGGGTATTTCGCCTCTTTGTAAAGGGTTAGAAATAGTTAGAAGGTTAGAATTTGTAACTAGAATATAAAGCAAAGCTAGTTAGAAGTAGAGTAAGTTAGCAGGTAGTTTCCCTCAAGCAAATATTATAACAGAAAGCTAGAATTGTTGCTACAGTGAACAATTTGAATACAAAAAATGACATTGTGATTTGGTTTCATACTTTCTTTTGTTTACATGGTTCTAGATATTTCATCTTTAAAATTGCTTTGAAGGTTAATATTGGGACTAGATTTGATTTGATAATGTTTGTGATTCGATAAATGTTGTAGCAATCATGATCCACATACTACAACCAAGCCCGATTGTTAGTTTCTTTGCAAAGTTAGCCTGGACTTCATATTTCAGTTTGCTTAGTTCGATTGTGAAGATTTTTTCATCATAACTGCAATAAGGTTGTTGAATGAGTGTTCATAATTTGAAAATCTTAACACCTCAGAAGATTGCACTATTTTCTGTGAGATTGTAGATTTATCTTGGTCAAGTAGAAATCAGTTTTGAAGGATTGGTCCATTTCGAGTATTGGTTACTTTCATTGTTAATATTAGGTTTAGTATTAAGTTTAGAAATCTCTTTGAAACCTTTCTCCTTTTCTATTTCTTTGATTATTGGGTTAAATCTAGGATTGAAGCACCATCAGATTGTTAGATCTAATAAAATTGATTCAACATTTTGCTTGTAGTAAGGTCCCATTGCGATTACCAACATTTTATTCTTGAGTTGTTTATACCTTTGTCAAGACGACATTAGAGACAGGGTTATCTCAGAGCTTACCCGATAGAATTTACCTTTCAAGAGAGATAGGATATCATATGCAATGCACATTGTGTCTGAAAATACGATCAGGTCCACAGAGAAGTGAGCGTAGATTCAAATGTCCCTAGTGGGCTTAGTGACTAGTACTAGGTTTGAAACCCATCCTGGATAGTCAATTGGTCATATGAAGCCAACATCAAGGAGATTCTGTAATTCAAGTTTGACCAATAATGCTATTTGTGGATGCATCTTTCTCAGCTTTTTTCTTATTGGTTTCACCTCTAGATAGATGGCTAGATGGTGAACCACAACATTTGGATCAAGACTAGGCAAGTCAATGTAGGTCCATGCAAAGTTTACCTTTCTTTCTCTCAGAAATGCAGCTAGAAGTTCTTGTTCTTCTATCAAAAGTGATATGTGGTGTTTCCTCGGTTCCTAGGTTGACTAGATTGCACTTCTCTACCAAGACTACTGATTTTTCCCGATGAATAGCACTAAGGGGAAGATTGAATCCCTCATCCTTTGGTTCCTCAGAGAGGTTTTCACCATTGGATGTGTCCTTTGTTTTTACTATTTTTGGGTCAGAAAGTGCCACAGTGTGGTTTTCACTTAAAGACCTAGATAATACTCTTAAATTTTCAATTTTGTGACTGAAGGATTCAATCATTTCCCCATAGTAAGCATGTGTGTCTAGCTCAATGTCAAACCCAACTTTATGATCTCCACATGGTAGAGTATCTTGTAGTCCCATGAATTTTGAGAGAGGCTCATCATTTTTGAATGTGTCTAGAATCGGTGGTCCTCATTGGTCATAGTTGATGAGCTGGGGGTAGACAAGTTTTAGCTCATTGGTCTGGTTGCTTGGTTCAAAAGATAGGGTACTAATCATGAAAAGGGAGGAATCCTCAAATAGCATGGGTAGGTTACTTATGGGGTCCTCATCACATACATCAATTATGTCAAAAGTTAAGTTGTCTAAAGGTAAACCTGTGGATACTGGTAGCTGGAGAGGAGCTTTGAACTTTTTAACCAGGGCACCTTTGCCATGTATTGTTATCTTCGAAAGGGTGCATCCAAGGCCAAGATTATTTATTCACTTCTTAGGAATGATGAGTTCTGGTAGGTTATTATCATTTTTTCCAAGCTTTTCATTTTTGTTATAACCCCATCCTTGCATTAATTTTAGTCCTTTGTTGTTATTGCCCATGGGAAGTTCAGGTATGGGCCTTTCATCTTGATACAATAAGCTTGATATATCCCTTT
Organism: Sequoia sempervirens; assembly: GCA_007258455.2. NCBI lineage: Eukaryota > Viridiplantae > Streptophyta > Pinopsida > Cupressales > Cupressaceae > Sequoia > Sequoia sempervirens. The sequence continues at coordinate 387 of VDFB02274459.1, read as the reverse complement.
CATCTACCAATTCCTAGCTTAGGTACCCTAACCTTTTAAATATGGAGGGGCCTTCTTTGAAGGTTTGATTTGATGTGATGTGTTAATCGGTTGGGGTTGCCCATGAGACTGAGGAGATTGAGGCAACTCTCCTATTACAAAGGCACTCTTTTTCATTTTGTAGTCCCCACACCCATTATCTTGGATAATGAATTTACTATCAGAGATGTCTAGAATGGAGGGTGTCTTTGTCTTAGAAGTGGAGGTAAGGTTAGATGGGTCTATATATTGATATGTGGGTCCTTCATCATTCTTTGGGACCTAAGGGACCTTGTAGTACTTGGCTTCTACATTCTTGCAATAAAACAATGGTTCAAGATCTCCATGGACTGTGACCTCTTGATTTTG
>VDFB02274458.1:0-21630 GCA_007258455.2 Sequoia sempervirens | reverse complement strand
TCTTTTTAAGATAGTCACCTCATTAGCTACCTTTTGTAGCAGTGGATCTGTTGATGCTTGGACCAGCGGTCTGATAGCATCGTCCTTCATCTTTCCCGTGGTGATCATGTGATCTTCGAGCTCGATAGCCTTCTCTTGAGCGACTAGCAAGTCTTCTTCATGACTTCCTTTTATGAAAAAGGCTATTTTTGAGGGAAGGGCGTTGATGAAGCTGCTCATCAGGATCTCATCTGATGGATTAAGAGTGTGAGAAAGATGTGTAACAAGGTGATTAAACTTCGCTACGAACTCTCTCATCAGTTCTGTGGACTCCATCTTAGAGTTGGATAAACGGGCAAACAATTGATGGCTGTCTTCGGCAGGTCTGAATCTGGCTAAGAACTTTTCACTCATGTCCTCCCAGTTTGTGATGATTCTTGGTTGCAAGTGATTGAACCAATTGGCAACATTTGCCTCAAGAGTTTCGACAAAGAGTTGAATGGCGATATCTTCATGTGGTATAGATAGAACGGAACAAGCCGCTGTGAATGCTGAGAGATGCTCATCGGGGTGTCTAGTCCTGTCACCGTAGAATCTTGGGAAGTGCTTCCGTGATCCCTTGGGAAGTTCATGGTTACCTTGTAGGACCAATGGACCTATGTTGTTACCCCATGGTAGTGGGGCATGACGTCTTACAACTCTTGCATTTCGGCCATTGCCGAAAAGATTGTTGACGTAATTGCCATTGCCGTTGTTGCCATTACCGTTGCCGTTGTTACCATTATTACGGCCATTGCCGTTATTGATGTTAACGTTGTCGGCCATTGCTTGAGCAGGAGGTTCTTGCTATGGTTCTTCTAGAAATTGTTCTCGAACCTCTTGATAGATCTGTTCTCTGTCGGATGCTTCTCCAACTTCTTCTTGAAAAAGAGGATTGGTCCTCCTCCTAGTATATACTCGGTGAGCCAGGATGCTTACTGCCACGCAGGATGTGGTAATACTGGTCTCTCGGCTGCTAGATCAGCCTTTCTTTCTTCCTCATCCAAGGCAATAAGTAACTTTAATGACATGGAGGACTCAAAATAGCGCTCTCTGCCATGATGGGCTATGACCTCTAGGAGAGATATGATGATAATGCTTAGAGAGTGGTGCAAAAACACAAAGAAAGAGAAGAGAGAAATTGCTGCAGTTACCAATTATGTGGCATTTACAGTGTTACCTGTAATGCAGTTGAGAATTGTTTATGAAATTTAAACAATGAAAATGATTAACCAGTGTTGTAGACATGGGTGCCAAATAAGGTAATGGCAGTTGAGGTTGTAATCCATATAATGCCAATGTTCATACAGTCAGCTAATGTCACAAGTTTAGAGAATGGGGTCATTCTGTGAGAGATACTTAAATGAACAAAGTGGCAACCCTAACATTGATGTGTTAGTGGTGTAGACATAAGAGCCATAGTGACATGAATTTCTTGTAGTACAAAGTTGTGGATGTAAACCTCATTGAAATGGACTAAAAATCTTTTGCTGTCAGCATGGGTCAGGCCAAACATTCCCTTCTGAGACCTTGTTGTGAAAAGCAGAGAATGCTAAATGCAAGGGGAGAAATCCACAAAGTATTGCTAGAGGAAGCCTGAGCCAGCCCATCGTAAGACATGAAACAACCAGACAGATGTAGAGACATGTTCCCACCCCATTGAAGATTTTGAAGCCATTGCAAAAAGAAAGTCTCAAAAGCTCCAATACTTATCCTTAATCTTTTGTTCAGTGTAGAAGGTTTGTACATGTTGCTCCACCAACTGGGTGTGTTGCACAAATTCAAGTCCTCCACAACAATTAGTTGGTATCAAGGATGACCAGTCCCTTGTAGACTTGAAAGTTTTTGTTGGAACATATACAAATCTGGTCATCAATGCTAGCCCATAGGTCACTATTCTACTAGATTAGACTTGTTGAAGATTGTACAAGCCTACTCTCTTGCTGGCAAGCTTCAGGTTTCAGATGGTTGTTCAGCTTTGCATATAATTATATCAAACTTTATCACAACTTTCATGTTGGTTAGGATTTTATTTTCATCTGTAAATTAAATTCTTTAGTGCTTTAAATACAAATCCTATGTGGTAAATACAATGATCTGTTACTTTAGAACCTACAAAACTATTTTTAAAGAATTTACTTGGAGCGATTTAGAGCTTCTTTGCTTAAACCCTCACAAGTTTTAATTATCAAGTTGTCTCTTTCCACGCTTTCCATTTTCAGATTCAAAGTTCTCAGATCTTATTTCAGGAATGCCCTAATCATTGAGCATTTGACTTGACAACTGTGAACTCAACTTTGATTTTTGTATTTTACTATTTTAGCATTTGCAAGGATTGATGTCTTCATGGAGGCAATATGGCTCAAGGCATAATGCGATATTCAAATGAAGCTTAAAGAACTGTACATGAAGTTTTATAGAGAAAAACCATTTAGCATCATTATAGGGTTGCAACAAAGCAAAAACAAATTAATTTCAACCAATGCAATGTCAGTTCTTGCAAGGGTAAGCCATGTTTCATTCACCAAAGCAATTCTATCGATTGCATGCATGGCAAGGTAGACACATAGATCAGCAAAATAGAAGGAACTGCAATGATAAATTGAAGAGCCTGCAGATGTGTTCCAAGATCTATTCCAAGTGATATTAACGATAAGAGCAATGGGTATAATATTAATTTTGATTATGGATCCCAAGTAGTCATAGTTCATCTTTACAAGTTCCTTGTACCATCTAAGGATGTGTTTTAAGACTTTCTCAATGGGATGCCTCTAGTTAAATACAATTAATGTATTCTCCAACTACATTGGAGGCAAAACATTTTGATAAGGGAGGAGGGCGATTGAATTATTATAGACATTTTTCAGTTTTGTGTCAATAATAACTGTCAGGCTGTGGTCTAAAGTTTAAACCAATCTTTTTATTTGAAAAAGCACAGGACTTTTGGGGCTAATTGGCCAGCCCACCTTTGCAGGTAGTGGGTACACCAACCCACATTTTTCGTGAATGTGTCCATATGCATTATATTTGAGATGGAGTCAAGCAATGTAGCAGTCGGAGGTCTACAATATAATGTGTGAGGATATTTCTGCAAGTAAAAAGCTACAATCTTGATTGCAATATCAAGAAAGGTAAAAGCTAAAGTATTTCTTATCCAAGGCAAACTAAAAGAAATAAGCTTTCACACAAAAGATACACATCCCTGCTTTCGATTATTACTAATCTTGACAAAAGTTAGTTACAATGCTTTACGAAGACTTGTATAAATAGAAATCCCAAACTAAGAACATCCTCACTAGTGTCACCCAATATGACAAGTGTTGAGATGACTCAATACCATAGAACATGTCCCAAAATAAGAGACTATAATTGATTAAGTGAGACAACATCTGTAGGAAGCTCAAACTAGGAGACTGCAACTAATTAAGTGAGGGGGAATATAAAATATTTCAATTTTGTTTGTAATTATATGAGTGAAAATAGAAACTATAAGAAATGATTTTCTTAAGTACTAAGCTATGTGTGATGAGCTATGTACCCTCTATGCATCCATATTTTTCTGCCCTGTCAGATCAGCCTTAAACTCCAATGCTCTTAAGAGAAAATAAAAAACTTGAGACATGTGCTTCTATGGAATCAATTGAGCTTGATGTGGAAAATGACCTTGCTTCATAACAAGGTAGGAAGTGGTAGAACCATGGTGAGTTTGTCGAGTTTTAGTGTGGAAACTCAATTTGCATCCAAGGGATGCTGAAATTTAGGAATAATACCTATAGGATGAATTATAGAATGATTTGTACTCATAGTAGCGTTTGAGGAGATTAACGTTGACAACATCATGAATGCCCAATTGTGCTGGAAGATCAAGTAAAAGGAATTATCAAATATCTGCTAAAGAATAGTATAAGGCCCAAACCAAGGAGGTTTGACCTTGCAATGTGTCTTCTCTTCAGAATGTCATTTGTTCAAGTATAGCCAAACTTTGTCACCAACCTAAAAATCATGTGGAACACAATGACAATTAAGTTGTTTTTGCTTTTCTTGATTCTTTTGAAAACTTGAACCACTTTGGACTGTAAAGATTGCAAGTGTTAAATTGAGAAATAAGCTGTATCTTCCTCATTTTGGATATGTTGTGTACTTGTAAGAGGCAAGGATAAAGGTAACTCATAAGGAGCCAAATGCTGAAAACCAAGACCTCAAAAGATGACAATCTATAGAAGAGTTTGCTGCTTGATAGTATGCATGATCAGTGTGGGTGAGGCTCAAATCCCACTTAAGTGGGGTTGTAGAGTGAAATATATGAAGAATTTGTATGAGCATGCAATCTACCACTTCGGTTTGTCCAACTACTTTTGGATTAAAGGTGATGGAAAAGTTGAGAGACCCTAATATCTTTTGCTAAGAATGCCAAAAGTGGCCCACAAAACATGAGTCGCTGTCAAAAGTAATGTTGGTCAGAAGACCAACATTTGGATAAAGTCACTAGTAGAACTGGTCTTCTAACAAGGAATGAACTTAGCCATTTTGTTGAAGTCATCATTAATCATCATGTCATTGCATTGTCGTAGGAAAACGACTCACTAAATCCACTGAAATGCTTTCCTAGTGATGCGAAGGCACAAGCAAAAGAATACTTGGGCCCAAATTCTTGCTAGTGGGTTTGGAATGACAATATAATGAACAATGCCTTAAAATGTGAAAAACATCATGTTGCATGTGAGGCTAGTAGAAGAATTGTTGTAGATGATGAAGGGATTTTTGCTCTCCAAAATGACTAGTGTAGAGAGTAGAGTGAGCTTTGTTTTGAAGAGTTGTATGGTGATCATAAAGAACCCACAACTTTTTAAACTTATATTGTAATCCTAATTGACATGAAATTTTTGAAAGAGTGCTAAGTTGGAAGAAGTTAGATGTTGAAGACTATTGTAGACTTGCCCCCAAGTTTGAAAGCAAGATGTGAAGTGGTGACAATAGTCAATGTGTGAGTTATAGGAGGGTATTTCAAACAATAAGCAATCATGTTGTTAGTGCCCTTTTTGTAGATGACCAAATGGAATTGTTGTAGATAGGATGCTCACTTCATATATATGCCTTGCTTCTTCAATTTTGTTTTGAGACTAGAGAAATTGAAGGGGCAAATGATCTGCATATACAATAGTTTCCTTGCCAAATATATAGTGTCTACAATATTTTATTGACTACATCAAGACATATAATTCCTTTCATAGGCGGCGTTGTTTGGTTGTTGATTTTTTTTGGGAATGATAAGCCATTGGATGGCCATTCTATGTCCAAACTGAGAAGCATCCATCTTGAACTCAAAAGCATGTGAGATATTTGATAATATATGTAGAATATAGTTTATTCTTCAATGTGGAGAGTACATGGGCATGCTCTTTTGTCCACTAAAAAGATGCATTGGTTTTAGTCAATTGATAGCTCAATACCCAAGAATGAACTTGTGGTAGAAGTTTGAAAGACCAAGAAAACTTATCAATTCTGTGATTGTAGGAGTTGTTCATTGGGGAAGAACTTTGACTTTTGTAGGCTGTACTTGAATACCTTGCTCATTGATGATAAACCAAGATAATAGATAAATCTATGACCAAAAGAACATGTGGATAGGTTTGCATACAATTGATTCTTTAGGTTTGCATACAATTGATTCTTCTAAAGTATGGCTAGAACATGATCCAGGCATTGGAGATGTACCTTCCTAGTGCGAGAATTTACAAGAATGTCATCTAAATAGATGATTACAAAATGATCAAGACAATCTCTAAACACATCATTTATGGGCCACATAAAAATGATGGGAGCATTGGTGAGGCCAAAAGGCATCACAAACCATTCGAAAAGATCCATCTTGATCTTGAAAGTTGTCTTCACGTGTCTTCTACTTGAATTCAGTTTAATGATACCCTCATTTCAAGATCAATTTTATAGAAGTATTTGGCTCATTGAAATTGATCTAACAAGTCATCAATGTGGGGAAATGAATAATAATTCTTGATTGTTATTTTGTTTAGTGCCTTAAAATCAATACATAAATGTCAAGTTCTATCCTAAATGGTGATGCACATGGAGAGGAACTAGGTTGTATGATTCCTTTATCTAACAATGATTTTCTTTAGTCACACCACTTTGTAGTGTAAATTGATGATATAATGGATCATGAGGAAGAGGACCAGCTAGAAGTAGATCAATTTAGTGATTGATAGATCTTTTAGACGGTACTGCTGAAGGTTTTTGAAAAATCTTTAAATATGAATAGAACAAATTTGAATTTATGAATATTTTCATGTGTAGGAGTGATCTGTGTTATAGTGGAATTTAGGTTGGGCTCTAACAAATAGCAATGCAAATTTTGATGCTTGATTTACTGTCTTATGCACTTTCCTACAGTGAAGTAGACGATTTTCTGTTGTAGAAGTGTATTATAGAGATAGGATTTGTTATATCTATGTAATGTATATGTGTTATATTTATCATAACATGCTTTACCATCATATTGTTAAGGTTTACCAAGTTTTACCACAAAAATCCATAGAGATCATGTTATAATTGACCTTATCTACAAACTTTGGACCAAGAGCAAAGGGATAGTGCATGTGTGCAAGATCTTGGATGAAGAACCACTATCCTTTTATCACTGTGGTAACTATTGACCTCACAATTGGATTTTTTTTGTGATCTGTTGTTGATAATGCAATTGTTTGAAAAGTAAACAAATTGTCATTAGTTGTTGGAGTGGGTTGATGGTGATGCATTAAGGTTATTTATTAATATGATCAGTTAACTCGTGATAGTTTTTGTGATCTAAAATCTCAATGGAAGATACTCGGTTCCTCATTAAGATATTGTTTTTTGTATTAGATATAGGTGGATCAAAAAGTTCATGCTGTTCTTGTACAGTACTGCAATGTACAATTACATATCTTTCTGTATTCCCTCTATACCCTTATACATCATATATCACCCCCCTTATATTGCATTTACATTGCTTTTACACATATCTGCCATTCTACAAAAAGATACAGTGACCAGTCCATTAGACTATGCTGATGATAGCTATATTTCGGTTGCCTTACCATACTACTTGCAAAAGGAGGCAGCAGACAGATTACAAAAAAGAATAATAGATCAAGAGGAATTAAGTGTTAGACCCCTTGTCCTCCTGAACTAGGTTCTTTAGCCCCAGAAGAGTTTCAACTGCATCCCTTTCCACTTTGGTAAAGTCTTCAATGCTAAGCATGCTTGGAACATCTGCCTCTTTTTCCACCTTGTCGTTGAACTCTTTCTGAAAGATCTCTAGAGCTTTGAGGAAGACATCAGTGCTGGGTTGACCCTCCTACCAAGTGTGACCACATCTGACTTCATGAAGGTTAATCCTCAAGGTGCCATCCTCCAAAAGCTTCAAGAATTTGAACTTTGAAACTTTGACTGTCAAAGTAACTTGCAAAGCCATGTTTTACAGTGTGAGTCTCTTGACAGACTGAGTAAGTGCCCTCCTTGATCCATTAAATTTCTCATCATTCCTTGTCCTCCAAATGATCCACAGAATTTTAGTAGAAAAGCATAACTAGAATAAGGAAATTTCTTTCCCCAATTTGTTGTCTTTTATCAGGTCTGGGTTTGCCATTACCATCCCAAATTTGCTGTTTGTTACAGAAAAATGCCACAATTCTTTTGCATACAAGTACTCAAAAAAGATATGGTTTATTGTTTCAGGCACCTTGCATAAACTGCACAAATCAATATCATCATGGTTCATCTTAAAGGGGAGTCTCTGAAAAATTAAAAGCCATCTAAAGCAGGCCTTCTTTGGTTCTATGATGCGTGACCAGTTATTTTTAAGTATCTTGGACCAATGTTTACTGCCCAGATCTTTGCCCCAAGTTCTGTTCAAGTGATCTCTCACCTCCTGCTGATTAACCAGTGTGTTATAGATTATTTTGGAGTTCAGGTTTATGAGTTTGGATCCATCTTTCCATGAGAAGTCTTTGCATTGTTCAGGGCTGTTGTCATATTCCACTAGGAATTGAATTCCCTTACATGCTTCCTTCAGAGTGGTGTAAGTTCTCCAGCTAGTAGTTGGTAGTTTGTACTCCCTACACAACTCCTCCCATTCTTTCAGGTGCCCTTCTTTTAAGATATCCTTGAAGAGTTTAATGCCTTTGTTGGCCCAACTTTTTGCAGAGCACCCTTGAAGAAGTGCTAGTTTCTTTCCATTATGCTCCAGATTCCACCAGATTGATCTGTGGGTGGCAATTTTATTGTTTTTAATAAATTGGCTATTTGTAACACGGACTTTAATATGTTCCCAGGCCTTCCAAATACTCTTGAAGACCACTGAGCCTTCAGGGGATAGTGAATAACCACTACTAAGAAGATCACAAAGAGGGAGGTCCTTCCAGGCCTTTGCATGCTTAGGGTGAGTATTCTTTATGTTGTTCCTAACCAATACTTTCCAGGGTTCATTCCCTTCTAGGGCTTTAAAGATCCATTTGGAGGCTAAGGCAATGCCTTGCAGTTTTAGATCCTTGCCCCACAACACCAATTCCATTTGATTGCATGTTTCTTCCTTTTACCCTTCCCATCAGACCACATAAAGGCTCTGATTTTCTTTTGAATTTCATCCACTTGGTAGCTACTGAATAGCCAAACAGATGCAAAATATGTTAATGTTTCAAGCAGCATCGTAGCAACTTCCAGCGATATCATTCCTTGAAGAAATTAGATAATAGCCAAAGGCTATCTAATTTATAAGATCTCTAAAGGCACGAATCAGAAGTCACTTAGATTTGCTAAAAGAAGATAAACACTAAATGACGTTTCATTATTATGTGTTAAATATATTCTATTCTTCAAGAGGCGTAATTATTTTAATTAGCCGACTTCATTTAATTGGCGCGATTTTTCTAAAAGAGACGTCTTTGCATTAGAGGCCGACATTGCATCTTGGAAGGTTACATCTATTGGAGATATTCCTATCGATGGATATATAAAGAGATCTCTATTGGTTACTTCATGATTATTCATTCATATATCGATTTTAAGCAAGTTCGAATAACTTATTCAAGTGCAAATTCTTCTAAGGCAGTGCGAATTTATCTAAGGCAGTGCAGATTCTTCTATAGATCAGTGCGAGTTCATTAAAGGCAGAATTGTTATCTGTTTCTATATATTGTGAAGTTGCAGCAGAATTGGCCTTGGTATTGGCCTCATTGTAAAGAGAATTATTGCCATTACTTATATATATAAGAGAGATCTTTGTTGCTGGGTTTTTCTCCCTCAAGAGGAGGGTTTTCCCAGGGTATATGCTGTGTTACTGTGTCTGATTTTGAATTAATTTTCTGTGCACTTATCTGATCACTAAACTTAACATGGTATCAGAGCGGGTGTGAAAAAGATCGTGGTTAGATTTGTGCTTTCACAGCATTATTCTATTCTTTGTTGAAGGTTCTTATCTATCTTCACAACATTCAATATGGTGAACGGATTGAAGATCGAGGATAGACTCGATGGGGCTTCAAACTACACCTCATGGAGATTCTGAATCATGCTTACATTGGAGGAGAATGATTTGGTTGAATTTGCAGAGTCCAAGGTTCCCGAACCTGAAGAGGAAGAAGAGAAGCTGCAATGGAGGAAGAAAGATATCAAAGCAAAGAAGTTGCTAGTTGACTCCGTTAAAGACCACATCGTCCCTATTGTTTCCAAGTTGAAGACCGCTAGGGAGATGTTCAAAACCTTGGAAGAAATGTATGAAATCAACAACACCAGTCGGGCTCTTGCGCTGAAGCAACAACTTCATCATGTGAAGATGTCAAAAGGAGAGACCGTGATCGCCTACTTCATGAGGATTGCAGAATTGAGAGATCAGCTCTCCACAATTGGTCATATGGTTGAAGATAAAGACTTGACAATGCTTGCACTCAATGGCTTGCCATTATCTTGGGAGTCCTATATTCAAGGAATTAGTGCAAGGTCTAAACTCCCGAAGTTTGATCGTTTGAGGGCCGACTGCATCCAAGAGGAATCAAGGTTGATGGCTAGAGGTGTTGGTCCAAGTTCCTCTAATCAAGAAATCCATGTTCTTGCAGCCCAAGCTTCGAAGAAGAAAGGAAAAGGTGGAAAGAAGGGACACTACAAGAGGAATCGTGACAAAGGAAATGATGATGCTTCTCCTCCCAAAAAAGAAGCGAGATTTGTCTAAAATTCAATGCTTTAGGTGTGACAAGTTTGGTCATTTTGCCAAACATTGCCCTGACAGACCTAAGCACCAAGCCTCCGTTGCAGATGTAGAGAATGTTTCTCCTCAGAAGGATGAATATCTGTTTTGTTCAGCCTTGTCAAGCAATGTTGCCACCGACACCAACACATGGTTAATTGACAGTGGTGCTTCTCGTCACATTACCGGGTTCAAGGAGCACTTATCAAACTTGGTGAAGAAAGACTCTTTGGAACAAGTTATCATTGAGATGATGCTAGCTACACCGTGAAAGGGATTGGGACCTCTACTCTCCATTTGGATTCAGGTATTACACTTCAGTTGAGCAATGTTCTTTATGTTCCGGGGATCAAGCGCAATCTCATCTCTATTTCAGCCCTAGAAGATAAAGGATATCAAATTGCCTTCTCAAAAGGCAAAGTTCTTGTATGGATGGAGAACTCTAGTTTCAAAGATGCTCGAGTTATTGGAGTGAGACATGAAAGTCTCTACAGGGTTTGCACTCGTCCTCTACAAGCCTTGGTTCATGATACTTCTTCTCTATGTGATCTTTGGCATCGAAGATTGGGGCATCTACACTTTCGTGCTTTGCCTATTATGGAAAAGATGGTGACAGGTCTACCCAAGTTCGACAAGGAGCATGAAGGCACTTGCAAGGGTTGCGCTCTAGTTTTCTAGACTTTTGTACGGATGCAGGGATTAAGAGGGAGTTCTGTGTTCCCTATAATCCTCAGCAGAATGGTGTTGCAGAAAGAAAGAACAGGACAATCATGGAAGCAGCAAAGGCCATGATTCATGATCAAGATTTGCAGACTTTCTTATGGGCAGAAGCCTCCAGGACAGCTGTATATGTGCAGAACAGAAGTCCTCACAAGGTCTTGGAGAATATAACTCCGGAAGAAGCCTTCACAGGGAAGAAGCCTGAAGTTAGTCACTTAAGAATCTTTGGATGTCCTGTTTATATCCATGTTCCGAAGGAGAAGAGAACTAAGTTGGAGCCTTCTGGCAAGAAGGGCATCTTTGTGGGCTACAGCGAGACATCTAAAGCCTACAGAATTTACATTCCAGGACAAAAGTTGATTGAGATCAGTAGGGATGTTACTTTTGAGGAAGACATTGCATTTAGGAGATCCAAGGGCACTCACATGGAGATCAGTAACGAAGAGTCTCCTCAGGATATGGAAGTTGACCATACTCCTGAGATTCAGAGGGAGACTGTTGAACCAAAAGAAGATGCTGATCCTATTGAACCCTTGGAGCCTACTGATGGGCCTACTGACATTGTCATTGGAAGAAAGAGACCTCTATGGGCTAGGCGCACTATGCAAGAGGCAGAAAGCTTTGCAGCTCCTAGAGGCACATTCAGAGAAAGTAAAAGGCCTCATAAGTTCTTCAATTATGTTGCCTTGATGAGTCAGATTATTGATTCAGAGCCTTCATGTGTTGAAGAAGCATCCAGTCATCAGGTTTGGAGAGATGCAATGGCAGAGGATATCAATCAATTCTGAAGAATGATGTTTGGGACATTGTTCCTAGACCTAAGAGCAAATCAGTGGTATCTTCGAAATGGCTCTTCAAAATCAAGCATGCTGCAGATGGGAGCATTGAGAAGTATAAGGCAAGATTTGTGGCTCGAGGGTTTTCTCAGAAAGAGGGAGTTGATTACGAAGAAACATTTGCTCCTGTTGCCCGTTACACCTCTATTAGAACTATTATTGCCATTGCTGCATCGAGAGGATGGAAGATTCATCAGATGGACGTGAAGACAACTTTTCTCAATGGCGTAATTGAGGAAGAAGTTTACATTGAGCAACCTGATGGTTTTGAAGTTCATGAGAAGGAGTCACATGTGTGTAAGCTGAAGAAGGCCTTGTATGGTCTTAAGCAGGCTCCTCGTGCTTGGTACGAAAGGATTGATCGATACCTATCTAGTTTGGGCTTCTTGAAGAATGATGCTGATTCAAATCTCTACTTCAAGGTAATCAATGGTGATGCATTAATATTGGTTTTATATGTTGATGATTTGATCCTTACTGGAGAAGATCACCTGATTCTCGAATGCAAGAAGGAGTTGACTTCAGAATTTGAGATGAAGGACCTTGGGTTCATGCATTACTTCCTTGGTTTAGAAGTCTGGCAGAAACCAGATGAGATGATTCTAAGTCAAGGAAAGTACACCATTGATATACTTAAGAGATTTGAATGATGGATTGCAAATCCATGTCTACACCTATGGAGACCAACCTACATAAGTTGAAGGAGGCGTGCCTAATCTCGCACTTGGTGGATCCTACATTGTACGTGCTTGATTGGGTCTCGATATCGGTTAACACTAGACTGACATTTGCTATGCAAAGGAGTGCACTTAGCCAGTTTATGTGTGATCCGAGACATATGCATCTTGTTGCAGCTAAACATATCCCTAAGATACTTGCGCGGCATAGTTGGATATGGGTTGAGGTATACTTCAGATGCAAACTTGGAGTTACATGGTTTTACAGATTCGATTGGGCAGGGTGTGTCACAGATCGGAAGAGCACCTCTCGTTGTTGCTTCAGTTTGGGTTCTGCTATGATTTCCTGGTGCAGCAGGAAGGCCATCTCAGCATTGAGTACGCCAGAGGCCGAAAGTACATTGCAGCTTGTATGGCAACTCGGGAAGCAGTGTGGCTTCGTAAGCTCTCTTGCAGGATTGTTTGGACAATCAATGGAGCCTACCATCATCCATTGTGATAATCAGAGTTGCGTGAAGCTTTCTGTCAATCCTGTGTTTCATGACAGAACGAAGCATGTTGAGATCAAGTACCACTACATCAGAGATATGGTACTGCAAAAGGCTGTACAGTTGAAGTACATTAGCACTAATGAGCAGACGGCAGATATTCTCACCAAGCCTCTCTCCAGGATAAAGTTTGTATACTTTCGAGATAAGCTTGGCATGGTGGAGAATCCAACCTCGACTGAGAAAGAGTCTCAGCGTCAGTAAGCCATTCTATCTTTTACCATAGTATTGTTGTAGCCATTATGGTAGATATCGTGTTGAGGCGATATCCGATATCACGTTGAGGTGATATTTATCTCTTACCATAGTATGGTTGTAGCCATTATGGTAGATATCGTGTTGAGGCGATATCCGATATCACGTTGAGGTGATATTTATCTCTTACCATAGTATGGTTGTAGCCATTATGGTAGATATCGTGTTGAGGCGATATCCGATATCACGTTGAGGTGATATTTATCTCTTACCATAGTATGGTTGTAGCCATTATGGTAGATATCGTGTTGAGGCGATATCCAATATCACGTTGAGGTGATATTCCTTTGTTCACCATAGCATGGTTGTAGCCATTATGGTTGATATCGTATTGAGGCGATATCTGACATCACGATGAGGTGATATGTCTTGAGCAGCTGGAAGTGTGCTCCTTAGCTGAGAGGGAGTGTTAATGTTTCAAGCAGCATCGTAGCAACTTCCAGCGATATCATTCCTTGAAGAAATTAGATAATAGCCAAAGGCTATCTAATTTATAAGATCTCTAAAGGCACGATCAGAAGTCACTTAGATTTGCTAAAAGAAGATAAACACTAAATGACGTTTCATTATTATGTGTTAAATATATTCTATTCTTCAAGAGGCGTAATTATTTTAATTAGCCGACTTCATTTAAGTGGCGCGATTTTCTAAAAGAGACGTCTTTGCATTAGAGGCCGACATTGCATCTTGGAAGGTTACATCTATTGGAGATTTCCTATCGATGGATATATAAAGAGATCTCTGTTGGTTACTTCATGATTATTCATTCATATATCGATTTTAAGCAAGTTCGAATAACTTATTCAAGTGCATTCTTCTAAGGCAGTGAATTTATCTAAGGCAGTGCAGATTCTTCTATAGATCAGTGCGAGTTCATTAAAGGCAGAATTGTTATCTGTTTCTATATATTGTGAAGTTGCAGCAGAATTGGCCTTGGTATTGGCCTCATTGTAAAGAGAATTATTGCCATTACTTATATATATAAGAGAGATCTTTGTTGCTGGGTTTTTCTCCCTCAAGAGGAGGGTTTTCCCAGGGTATATGCTGTGTTACTGTGTCTGATTTTGAATTAATTTTCTGTGCACTTATCTGATCACTAAACTTAACAAAATATAGGCTGTAAGATGACAATTTTTTTTGGCAGACTTGCATCCTTCTTGCCAGTGACAAGAATTGTCTATTCCATTTACCAATCTTCTTTGTAATTTTTCTTTTAATCCATAACCACATTTCTCTCAAGTTGGGGTCAATAGCAAAGGGGATCCCTAGGTATCTTACCTGTTTTTGTGGTTCCCCCCACTGCACATCAAATTTGCTTAGCCAATCCGGGGGTTTTTCATGCCATCCTAACATGATGGATTTTGCAAGATAGCCTTTTGCACCTGAGGCATCACAGAATAGGCTTAGCTTTTCCATTAAATTAGAAATGTTCACCTCCTCCAGAATAGGGAATAGGGCAGTATCAATCTGCAAACTAAATGTTGAGGATTTCATTGCTATCTAGAAGGCTTAACCCTTTTACCTTCGAAGTAGAATTATTTTCTTTGAGTAGGTAATGTAAAGCATCTGATGCAATGACAAATTAGGGTAGGTGCCAGGGGACAACCTTGTCTGATTGACCTTTCAAGTCCAAATTCCTCAATAAGGGAGCCATTAACCTCTTCCTGTGCCACTGCATCCTTAAAAAGAGTGACAGCCATGTTACAGAAAGGTTCAGGAAATCGAAAGACTTCAAGAGATAACCTGATATATACCCATTCCACCCTGTCATACGTCTTCTCAAAATCCAGGAGTAGCATTGCCACATCTTGCTTGGAGGCTCTTGGCCATTCCATTGCTTCCCAATTGGTTATCAAGTTTTCCAGAATGTACCTGCCTTTGATGAATCCAGTTTGAGTACTATTGATAAGCTTTGGTAGAATGTTCTCCAACCTCCTAGCCAGATTTTTAGCTAGGATTTTATAAGATACATTGAGCAAGGTAATTGGCGTCCAGTTTTTATCAGTGTTTTGCCACCTTCATTGGGGAGTAGTTTAATTATGCCTTTATTAATGTCCCTTCCCAAGGACCCACTTTCTAGGGCTTCCTCGTTCACCAGGAAGAGATAATTTACTATCCAATCTATGAAGACTTTGTAATTCAATGCATAAATAACTCTATGACTCTATTTCCTTCCACATGAATAATCTCCCTTATTGGTGTATTGAGAATGATCCCACATGAGAACATGGTGGTTTAAGACGCATTTCCTGCGTCAAAATTCTTTGCCAAATAGGAAGCAGGCTTTGGGGTGCAAGTATCTAGGTTGACATGTTAGCAATCTCCCTATTCCTGGTAGTTTCGCTATCATGCCTTGTGGATCCTCTCTAGCTTGTAGTTGTTATTTCTATGATGTCAATGAGTTCACAAGTTATTTTGTAGAGTAGCATACCTCTATGATATTTGATTCCATATTAATGTAATCTCTATCTTCACTAATGAGGATGCTCATGGGCATTTTTTTCCTCAATAAGAAGGGATCCTTTCTTCTGAATACTATATGCCATTCTTTCTGAGTTTGTTTTTTATCATAGAAGGCTGCTTATTTGGAAGCAATTCTATAATAATTTGACATCTTATGGGTTATTCTTCCTACCCTGCAGAACCGAGAGAAAATACGGTGTGTTTAGCAGATTGGATGCTTGTACATTTTCAGTAAACATCTACAACAATGGTAGCATTCTTAGTGTTGTGACAGATTGTTCTCCTCATGGTACACATGTAGCTGGCATTACTGCAGCTTACCATCCAGAGGTGTTACTCTCACTCTTTTAAGACCTGGTGTGCTATTTTTTATTTACTTATTTAAATCATTATCTTTTCTCCTTGAGTATTTTTTTATCCATTTTTGGTAATAATTTGTCACCTTTTCAGGAACCAATGCTGAATGGAATTGCACCAGGAGCACAACTTATTTCATGCAAAATTGGAGATTCTCGGTTGGGCTCAATGGAAACAGGAACTGGTTTAACACGTGCTTTGATAGCAGTACATGAGGTACTTTGAATATCTTACATTTTAATGCAAATTTTTTTTTCTTTCATTTATCTCTGAAATATATTATGCTATTTTTCATAGCTGGGGGTAATAGCTTTCAATAAGCTTACCCTTTTCCATTTGTAAGGCAGTCCTTGGAAAAGAAGGTAAAGGTAATCTTTTAGGTCCCAGCCTAGCCAGTTCAATGTACTTGGATTCTAAGCCTCATTTGTGGGGTCATAGGAACCTCACTTGTTACTCATAAATATAGATAAGATTTCATAACCCTTACGTTCTGAGCTCACGACCTAAGTTCAGGAGTAGACGCTGTTACGATTTCTTCTAAAACATCAACAATGAAGTGGTTGAGAAAATTTATATTATAGTATTTTGGGGTTTTATTGCATATTTACATTATGAGATTGTCAAATGCCTTTGAGGTCAGCTCACAAATGTAAGCTGTATTTAATTAGAAACAATTCCTCAGCACGTTGAAGTTTGAACAGGCACCATCTTATTTTATTTTATACTTATCTAGATGAAATTTGTGCAACATTAGCACTTTTGCTGCTTTCCGTATGGCTTGAAAGGTAAGTCACGTGTTTTGATATATATATATATATATATATATACATATAATTTAATATATATTTTTTAAAATAATAAATAAATATAAAAAAGTCAAAATAAATAAATATTGTCAAATAAGTTTGAAAATTTATAAGATATCAAAATATATAAATCATAATAAATGAAAATATTAATTAACTAAAATATGAATTTTAATTGTCACATTAGTCATTACCAAGTAATAAAAATAAATAAAACAAATATAAAACATACTTCAAATTGAAAATTAAAACAAAAGTTAATAAAAACATAAAATGAAAATCTAAATATCTTCTATACATTAATTTTTTTCAAATCATTAAAATATAACAAAAATAGATTTGAAAAATTTAAATATAAACTTCAATAAATTTAAATTGAATTAATATAGATATATAGTTTATAGTTGAAAGAAATTTCCCAAATGATAAAAACAAAAACAAAAGAATTGTCTAAATAATAGAAGTAGATAAAATAAATCTAATTTATAAAAAATTAAGTTTAACAGTAAAATAAAACCTCATCTAAAACTTAAATATTTACGTTCTTAGAAGGCATAAACTTTGGAAGTTTGCCATAGGTTTTTAAAGAGCAACATTGGTGGAGAAAATTGATGGGCCAAGAAAAAGCTTTCGGGCTGCTACTGTCTTATCGTGGTCCTCTATTCATGTATGCTGCAACAATCACACAGGTTATTGGACACTACAGTAAAAAGAGGTTATATAATGCAGCTGTTACAGGGAATCAAACAACAAACAGGGAGGCACATCCTACAATAAAGCTTACTAATAGTCTATTAGGCAAGAAACGACAAAATATTAAAAAGCCAAATGGTAAAACCCTAGAGGACAGACTTTTTTCTTATTTTTACAAATATTTTCTGGGGTTTTTGATTAATTAAGAAAATCACCTATGCGGATTTCATGGCCTATTTTCAATGATTTTTTTCATGTTCCATTAAATTTGTCACATTCTGAATTTTTCCAATGGGATTCGGAAAATTCTGTGACTTGGCTTAAAGTTTGTGTTCCCTTCAAATGAATGTTAATATACAAAGCAGAAAAAGTGCAACTGTTCCTCAAATTCTATCATGTCATTCTTGAGCGATGTGACAAGATTTGCATATTCCGAATTCAAAGTTCCAAGCAATTGTTTCTACATGAGTACTGCTAACATTTGAGATAACGTTAAAGGCTATATAATCTGAGAATGTGAATATGGCATTAAATCTCAAAACACTATGTCGTAAATCATTCTTAGCCACTTCATTATAGATGTTACAGGACATATCCTAATTACATCTTCTTGTTAATGGTGTAATGTAATGTCCCCTTTTGGGATTCCCCTAAATCTTGTCCTAGAATCACAAGTTTAATGTAGTTAGGATTATAAGTTATAACTTACCAATTAAATGCTTAAAGCAAGATAAATCTGTTTAGGTCTTGCAATCATGTTAGATAATATTGGAATATAATTCATATGATCAAATATATATAATAAATATCCTATCTATTTGAACCATGTAAATACATACTATTTCAAATATATTTAAACTACACCATATCCATAATGCATAATGGGAGTTTAATCATAATAGGAATTGGATGGGAAACATGATAAGTCCGCCCGAAGCTATCCCAGCTAAGCCCAAGAGTGGATATACCATCCCTCTTGCCTGCAAGTGGCAGACCCCCGGTCATGCACATGGGGTGGTTTACTTAGTGGGTAAACTTGTATCTGCATTCCCTATCCATGCTGCCTTATCCATCATTCTTATGATTGAGACTCCTTGAATCCTTCTCAACAACCCATCCATGTCGAGGATTGGGGAAAAGCTACAATAGGATGCCTGTAGATTCCTCTTTTTAAGCCCAAGGGTGGTCACTCACCCCCTTGGCCCCAAGTGGCAGACCCCCGGTCATCCACATGGGGTGGTCTACTTAGAAAGTAATCTAGTATCTGCTCACCCTAGTCGTACTTCCCCTACTTCTCCCATGGTTGCTTGGTGAGAATTACAAACACAAAATATATTCAGTTTCATAGAGATTAATAAACATATCATCATTCACTATAATCATAATATTGCATACTACAATACTTGCTAAAATATAAGACTGCTATGTTCTAAGATCAATTGTTGACTTCTGCCCTTGACTGTAGTGTGCAGATAATTATGCTTGATCTACTCCAATTGCCTTGCTGTACGATCTGTTCTTAATATTTAGAAGATATTAACTTAAAGAGAAACAAATAGATTAAGTTAGATGGATAATTACTAAAAAGAATTAATAATTGCTGCAAGCATCATTATATATATATATATATATATATTAAACTTACTTCCCTTATTATTGATTTATTATTTGTCTTCATGGAACTATCTTCTTCACACATACTTCTTGAAATTTCAAATGATATTCCATTTCTTCCAATCTGTTGTTTTTATTCAGATTTCTAATTGATTTCCATGTGCAGATATATTTTCTTCTATCTGATTTTAATATTCAGAGATATTCCTGAATGATTCCTTCATTGATTACACTTGCTGCTATACTCAGAAATATATCCCAGATTACTCCTTTTTCTCCCTCCTTCATCCTTTGCAAATGATTTCATTTTCCTTATATATTTCCATGTCTAAGTGAAATGATGCATCTTTTAGAAAGGAGATAACCTTCTTGGGAAGGCATGACCCTTTGTTCACCTTGATTGCTGCATTCCCATCGACAAATCTAAGTACTCTCTTTTTATTTATTAATTGCTGCCTATAGTTAAGCGCTGCTCTCCTTAGAAAGGGAATCGCAGCCTTTGTGAATCGTTGCCTTTCAAACATTCTACTTGCTGACTTAATACAATTCTCATCGCTGCATATAATATTAGGGCAATGTCTATGCAGGTGACAATTTTCACCTTTGACTGTATTTATTAATTAATTGAAAACAAAAAATGAAAGCACTTTTTATTTTCAATTAATTAATAAATACGGTCAAAGGTGCAATCTGTCACCTGCATAGACAATTCCTAATATTAGTTAGGATATGGCTTATCTTTAATCATCCATTCATCCGTTTCTTGGCTGATCTAAATAACTATATGATTTCTTTTTGGTTTGCTGCCTTTTAATAATCATTGTTTCTTCAGCATGGGATCGCTGCCTTGTTATTGAAACATAATCGTTGCTGCTTATTTAGATCAATATATTATATAGTTGCTTATCTTAATATATTTATTTTATATATATTATATTATGATAATAATAATATTAAATTGTTAATATTTATATTTATATTTTTAATATGTATTTTATTATTTATTTATTTGCATTTCAACGCTTGATCATTTTTATACTTTAGCGTTGCAGTTTCGGGGACATGACATGTAACCATAGGAAGTTAGATAAGCATTAATCATTACTTTAAATGCGATACAGTGTTTGTGTTCTAGTAGATGATTACTCATGGGCTGTTATTGTGTGTTTTTAATTGAGCCTTGAGGTTATGTCTTCATCTAAAATATAAGTGGTACTGTCAGAACAAATGTGATCTTATCAACATGAGTTATGGTGAGGGTACCATGCTGCCTGACTATGGACGCTTCATCGAGTTTGCAAATGAAGTATGTGCTTGTTCCACAGTTCCACTGTCCTGTTTTATGTGCTTTTAATTGATTATCTCCATCGTGTATTTCATTTTTCAAATGTAAATTGCAACTGTTAACAGTCATTTGCAACTGGGAACTGTTATTCACAGATTGTAAATAAATATGGGGTGATATTTGTAAGTAGTGCTGGTAACAATGGACCTGCATTGAGCACTGTCACAGCTCCAGGTGGCACAAGTTCAAGCATTATAGGAATCGGAGCTTATGTTTCACCTGCCATGGCTGCTGCTGCTCACTGTGTGGTGGAACCACCGGAGCTTATGTTTCACCTGCCATGGCTGCTGCTGCTCACTGTGTGGTGGAACCACCGGCTGAAGGGCTTGAGTACACATGGTAAGATAATGGGATTTTCATTTACAGCCAAACTCATGTTTGGCAATTTATAATTTAGGAATTATTTTTAAAGTTACCAAGATCAATTGACTTTTATTCAGGATGGAAATTATGAATAGCAAGATCATTAGAGATTTCATGCTTCCACAGTCTTAATATTTAGAGAAAGAAGCTTTCATGTAGTTGTTCAAAAAGCTTATATTTTAAAATAGTAAGCTTCATCGTAGCTGCTACAGGTGATAAAAAAATATCATATATGTCAATAAACACATATTGTTCACTTGGTATTTGCCTAGGAGCTCTGTTACAATTTCATCAGAACAGTTCTCATCCAGCTATCTACTTTAAGAATCTTAATAATGAATGCAAGTAATTGAAGGGGGCTAGTGTGGTACTTAATCTTTGGCATTATTTAAATGGTAATATATAGTTTCATTATCCATTAATACTCCCAATTCTGGTCAAACACTATATCTTTGCTTGAGATTCTCAAAGGCTGATTTGCAATTCTGGTGAAAACTTGCATTTCGGATGGAAATTGTTTTGAATTTATTTCGAAGGAAACTGAAAGATTGAAGTTATTTTAATATTTTGTCATTGCATCAAGGAAAAGAGGAAAATTAAAAATATCATTTTCTTAAAATGTTTGTAACTTAAAAAAACCTGTGTTTTTAAATCAATTTATATAATTCTGTAAATATTTTCTGCTGTGATCCCATGAA